>OX393578.1:30024061-30261648 GCA_947652605.1 Elmis aenea | reverse complement strand
CAAGTGCATTGTGTACTGTTTACTTGACGTATCGCTGTGTTATACTCACGATTATCAACAATCAATTCTATGTGACACCTCCATATGTGATGCGAAAAGAAAAGCGCTCGCAAAAGAACGAATGCCTGACTGAATAACAATTACGGCACTGTGCCGCAAAAAAACTACTTGAGCATCAAAGCAACTTCGGCACCCGTCGGGCGCCCGCTGCGGGCCCGCAGCGGGCCCGCTGCGGGTAAGTTGCGGGCCCGCAGCGGGTTAGTTGCGGGCCCGCTACGGGCCCGCTGCGGGCGAAAAACGTACGTGTGCAGCGGGCCTAATACTTTATCTATTGGTTTTATTATGACTTTGTAAACGATCAAACTCAATTGTATGAACAATATTTTGGCCCTGATAAGGACCGATTAATTTTTGCCAAGTCGTGTGATACGAAGCGCTCAAGGTTTCTTCTCGGTCTTCTTGGGCAAGAGGACGCAGAACAGAAAATATTGCGAATTTATAAAAATTAACAAAATAGGGAATACAAAAATTTAATGGATACGATGCTCGAAATGACCATTTACTTCTTGGCAGTAGGCTAACCTATGCCGAAATTCCGTAAGAATGTTTAAAACCACATCTGGCGAGATTCTTCCAAGATCTTTTGTTATTCGGTTTCTCAGTTCGCCTAAATCACCAAGTGGGTGTGCATAAACATTAGATTTTAAATGTCCCCAAAAAAAGAAAGCTAATGGAGTTAAATTCGTTAACAAAAATGTCAAAAATTTGTTCGGAAAAGATAAATTTATAAGTTTCTTCTTTTTTTTTTCTTTCAATTGTTTAAATTAACACTGTCTTCCTTCATAGCCTACTTGAAAATATTACGTTGCCCTAATAATTAACAATAAAATCGCGATATCTCGGAAAATATCAATTTTAGGTGAAAAACAGCCTTTATGTTTTCGAAGGAGAATTAAATTTTCTATAAGAATGTGTAAAAATATACAGGGTGTTGTATTTAAGAAAAATGAGTTATCGATGTTTAAAGTTGTACAAGTTTAAACAAGCGTAAAAAACGCCCTGTATAATAGCGGGCCCGCTGCGGGTAAGTTGCGGGCCCGCTGCGGGTAAGTTGCGGGCCCGCTGCGGGTAAGTTGCGGGCCCGCTGCGGGCGAAAAACGTACGTGTGCAGCGGGCCTTAGGTACGCGAAAAAAAAACGTTGATTAAAAAAAATAATAAACCTGCCTTATGTTTAAATTTAAAAAAAGGTTAGGGTTGGGTCGGTTAAACCAAAAGTCGTATTGCAAACACGCAAAAAATAGTTTATAGGATTTAGTATTTGTCATCACACTGGTCCAACAGAAAAATGCATAAATAATTTAAAAAAATCTTAATTCAAAAGTAATAATGGTAAAATTCGTTAACAAAAATGTCAAAAATTTGTACGAAAAAGAGAAATTTATAACTTTCTTGTTTTTTTTTCTTTAAATTGTTTAAATTAACACTGTCTTTCTTCATAGCCTACTTGAAAATATTACGTTGCCCTAATAATTAACAATACAATCGCGATATCTCGGAAAATATCAATTTTAGGTGAAAAACAGCCTTTATGTTTTCGAAAGAGAAATCAATTTTCTATAAGAATGTGTAAAAATATACAGGGTGTTGTATTTAAGAAAAATGAGTTATCGATGTTTAAAGTTGTACAAGTTTGAACAAGCGTAAAAAACGCCCTGTATAATATTTTTTAAATATACGTTGTGCAAAGTGTTAGTAAGCTTATTGTCAACATAAACTTAAAAAAAAAATTACTTGCAATTTCAAAGTTCTTAAATGTTGAAAATTTTTAACAATGCTGTATAGCTCAAAATTTTCATAAAAATGTGATTTTAACGAAAACGGTCGACTTAAGCCCCATACAACCTCAAACATTTTTTGAAGTAAATTTAAAGAGGAATCCAAAAATATAAAAATATACAGGGTGTTCCATTTAAAATTTCAAAGTTTGAGTCCGTTTCCGGTTGAACCGGAAGTCGTATCACAACCTCAATATTTTTATCGAATCCGGAATATACGATAACGGTCAAATACCAAATTTCATTGAAATATTTTTAATAGTGTTCTAGATATTTGTTTGTTTCCATACTTTTGCGCATCGCTGTATGTGATGATTTGTGTAGCTTTTATCCAATATTATGCAGTCTGTAGTCAGATCGACACGCTAGCGTTATAGTGATAATTAACGTTGTGGTTACCGGTAATCAGGCTAGAACCGCTTCCGTAATTGCTTAATCTCGAGGGTATGCTATAAACTGACTACTACCACTATTAGCGCAACAAGAATACACCTTTGTTTTGTGTCTGAACTTCTAATGTTTATAGTTGTTCATCGACTATTTCTATAAAGTAATAAAATAGACTTCGAACATTTTGCACCATTTAAAATATACAAATACTGTATTCTTGTTTCTCTAATATGTATCAGTATTAATCTTCCAAAAGAGAATAAATAACAGTTAAAAATTACTATCTTTACAAGTTTAAGTTTAAGCCCAATATGATGATATGTAATTTTGCTCTAGTGTATCGATGCTAAAAAACTAAAAATAATATAATTGCATTAGTTCAGTGGGTGCCACATACATACAGGGTGGGTCAAAGCGTGCGCACGCGCTAATTTTTGCATACATCGAAAGGTTCGGTAACGAATAAAATATTTTCAACAAAACAAATTTTAATGTCTTGTAAAAATGTCATATTATCTACGCAACAAAGTTTTATGGCAAAAAGGAGATATTTTTGAATACTGTTCAATTTTAAGCATATTCTTTCTCTTTCAGATAAACTTCACTGTAAAATCAATACTACTTCAAAAGTTATGCTGAGTTGAAAACTTTTTTTTAAATTATAGGTGTAATTTGGAAATTTGCTATTCTAATCGATATTTTTATATTTAAATTTGTTTAAGCAGGTTCTTAACCACGTTTTTTAATTTTAATATCAAGTTTCATCAATAATATTCGATTTAAAACTCTACTTTAACCAAAACAAGCTTTTTTCTGTCAGCGCTGAGCGACTGAGTTAACGATTTGTTTGTTACTTACTTCCCAGATCGAACGGTTGCCGAGGCAGAGCATTTTGTTATTCCACCTGTCAATTGTTGGAGTGATTAAATGTTTGCATGGTAACTGGGTCTGGAAAATTTAGCGACACACCTGGAGGACGCTCGCGGCACACTAGTGTGCCGCGGCACACAGGTTGAAAAACACTGCACTAGAGTATAATAACAGATAAAAATGGTTACACCGACCAACATGCAGTGTGTGTACAAAAAGTAACGTAACGGATCAATATCTCGTCTTCTGACAACTTTACAAAAAAAAAAGTTGTAAATAAACGTTGTTTGTGGTCATTTAGGTACTACTACATAATCTTAAGTTATTTTCAACTATACACAAAGTTTTGTTTTTGCGCATCGGTACGCCTCTGTTTTTATAAATAGAAAACCCAGTATATTTTATAGTTTTTAGATGTACGATTTAATTTTCTTTTAAAAATATGTGCAAATATAATTAGCGAACAATAAAATGTTTTTGCATTTTAACACAGCTTTGTAGAATTAGGCTTTACAGACAGGTTCGAAATTTCATCACACGTTATTAGTTGAAGGTAAAGCAACAAATGAGTGAGTGAACAGCACAACCACATCACACAAGATAATTATTGTCCTCTGCAGCGATTTAAACGTAAGAATGGTAAATGAAATGAATAAAACATTCCTTTTTTCATTCTACTACGTATGGCGAAAGTAAAAATAATAAAAAGTCGTAGGGAAAAAGATAAAACTATAACTTTCTTGTTTTTTTCTTTCAATTGTTTTAAAACTACCGTTTTGTAATTTGCTTAATTTTCAGTTATTGGAAAACTAAAAATTATTATTAATTACATTTATAGACACAGAATTTTCTTCTCTACAAAAAACCTAATTGCACTTTTTTTTTTAAATATTTAGGGGAGATAATATTACACAAATATTAAAATTTTACCATTGAAATCACTATGCTGCGTGATACAATTATACACATTAATCATATAACCCAGTTATGGCCAACAGATCGATCGCGAGGCAAGTTTTTGTCGATCACTACAAAAATTTCGTAATTTGTTAAGTGAAATAACGATTTTTCTTAAAAAAAGAAATGCTGACCGCTTCTATGTTTTGTTTTTAGTATCACTTCCGTCCGCCGGATAATTGTGTTGAAAATAGTCATGATTGCCGTCGCGTTAGCAATGATATCCTCTAAGATAAAATCGAAACTTTCTTATTTACCGATGTGCGCATCCTTTTAAGAGAATAGCGGTGCAAAGATTTTAAAAATACTTCTAATGGTTCCGGACAAAAACGATCTTTTCTCGGAGTTCGTTTGAAAGCGAAAAACACCTCGGCTCACAAAAAATACAATAACTTTATTTAAGTTGGGCGCCAAATTGTCATCGTACGGGTCCCATACACGAGGGCGGAGGCGATGGTGTCGACTCCGTAGAGGTGGAGGTACCGGGTTGGCATAGCCTCCAGGTGACAGGGGTGATGACGGTATGGTTATATTTTTTTCTGGTTTCCAAATAAAACCAAAAAATGACCGCATCTGGTAATGTGTAGATAGCAGGGACTAAAAACGAAAAATATTTCGTTCGTTTTTGATCAGAACGAAAACGATATATTTCGTTCTCGTTCCTTACGTTCTCACCCATAAAATTTCGTTTTCGTTTTCTTGAACGGAAATTTCTTAACGGTTGAAACCGGTTTTACAGTTTGTTTTTTAAACACCAAGTCAAGGACCTATTTGTTTCTTACAAAATTCAGAGTAGAGAACTTTTTAAAAAACGATCGCCAAATGTCAAGAGGGCAATGTAGGCAACCCTATTAATACGATGAAACCCCAAGAATTCGAATATTTGATTATTCAGATTATAAATAATTCGTATGTATTAATATCTACATCAGCATAGTTCGCCTATAAATAAAAACAAATTTGGCGTGATTATTTTGTACTTCTGGTAATAAATGTGAGATAGAACATTTTTGTGATGAATTTTAAAGTCCATTTACATTTTTGTTTCTATTTCTTAACAATTGTTGGGCCCCCGCTAAATTGCAAATGGCGATATGTTCGGCTTTAATCATTATGGACGGTATAATTTAGATTAGCAAATCGCCATATTAAATTTATCAAATGCTTATCCACATTGAACATATAATCAAATAAATTTAGTGCGATTAACAGGATCTCTTAATAAGTCTTCACAATAATTTGAAGTTTTTGAAGCAAACTCTTAATAAAAATACAAGTTATTGGTATCGATTGATTCGTTAGAGTTAGATGCTCTATTTAAATAACCAGTTGTACCACCATATTTCTATTTAAAAAAACTTTTTGTCAAAAAACCGTTTCCGCAACCTTCAAAGCCGGTTAAAGTAATCCTAAATGTCATCTAAAATTTACAAAAACGTTCTTTGGACAATATAAAATTCAATTTATCCAGGTCACGGCACACTTAATAAAAATCTAAATTTTGTTTCAAAAATTATTTGAGGTTATAAAAATTAACCAAAATAAGTGCAGTTGTATCCAAAATCGCTTCCTTTTTCCAAAAATGTAAAAATATATAGGGTGTTCCATTTAAAATAACTAAGTTGGGGTCATTTCCGGCGAAACCGGAAGTGAAACAATTGTGTGCATGTGCTCAAAAAGACCGTTTTTTTTCACATATCATATGTCTAAAATTTAATTTATCTAAAATCAAAACTAAAGAAAAAAGGGGGTGTACTACACTTCATTTACACCCGGTATACAGGATGTTTCACTTTTCCATGGGACACTATTGCTATCTCCGTAAATAATGAAAATACAAGGTTGGTTAAATGGGATAAAAGTTAGCTATTTAGGAGTGTATTTTAAACAAGATCTTATTTTGTTTAAAAAAACCATGGCTTGCGTGACATAACAAAAAAAACGAAATCCACTAAAATTTTTAAACTGAAATATCTCGGCTATCGTTGCTAATACTCAAAAATGTAAAAAAAACGTTTGTAGATTTTGTTTGTTATACTTAAGATGGTGATAGGTTTTTATTTATAAATTACCGTGCGCGAGATATTCGACAAAACCATTTTTTTAAATTGCGTCGTAGTAGGTGATGACTTAGATTTAAAGATTATTTTTTTGTCTTTACAATGATATAATAGTTTATATGGCTATTTTCAAAAATAAGCGAAATTACCTAAACAATGCAAAATTTTAAGATAAAAATCAACGTTGCCCAGCAAAGACGGTAAATTCGTATTTGTGTTCAATGAATGAAAATTGAATACCTAGTGATAATACCAGTTACAACCGGTTAAAAGCAGTTTTAGGAATTATTCATTTCGTTTTCGATCTTGAACGCAAAATAATAATTTCGTTTTCGTTTTCGTTCCCTTCTCAGTCCCTGGTAGATAATGCACTGTTTTTTAGCATCCTTTACGTTCGCCCGAAAATGATGCTTAAAAATTGCCATTTTGTGTGGATTAAGCAAAACTTCTTTAGTTGTAATGCTCGCATCCTTTGCCTTTAAGAGTTTAGCAATGCAAAAATTTTGAAAATAAGTCCATCGGTATCAGTAAAAAAATCGAAAAATAACATCTGCATAAAAATGGATTTTCCTCGAAGTTTGGTCGAAAATTCGAGAATTTCGTAGGTAATTCTGGAATAACATTCTATACATATATCAAGACAACAAGCTTGTTGGGCGCCCCTAAATAATCTATTTAATCAATATTATGTGAAAGGCAAAATTTGGCCGATTAATCGGTAATCGGCCAATTTGCGTATCGGTGCATTCCTAGCTATGAATTATACGAATTTGAATAGTACCAGGTTTTCATATAAGGATTTTTTATGTACCAATCGCGACCTGCCTATCATAAAAAGCAAATGTAATATTTTTTACTTATTTATGTAACTAATTCCTATGAACAACTACAACTGAAATAACAATTTTGTTGAAGTAATAGTTGAATGAATCTATAAAAACAGATATTATTTCACATTTATTAAATAAATGTTTATCGTTTGCCACAAAATATGGAATATAATCATATTTTGCGCAACGTAAAGTAAATGCAGAACTGGATATAATTTTGCTAGGACAACCGTGTGACTTGAGAGTCGTTAGTTTTAACGATGTCGCTAATGAAACAATCCAAGATGCAATTATGAGAAATGACACATTTAGTAAAGTGTGTCCCTGCGCTCTCATATTTAACGATAATGGACCTATTAGGACTTTATCTTATTACCTTAGAATATTCTGCAAATCTACCATAAACCGCTCGAAACTGCGAATATATTTGTTGTGTGTTTAATAATTATGAGCGAAAGCGCAAAATAACAAAATCATAATGTGTTTATAGTTCGTTAACTGTTGCTGTTTTGTAATTTGACATGTTTCGACTTTTTTGGAGCAAACATTTAAAAATAGATTTGTAGTGATTATCGGGAAATTCAAACAAATTAGATTTCGCAATAATAAAACACACATAAAAGTGGAAAAAGCACCATAAAATCATTAATCTTGAAGTAACTGGAGCAAGATGGCGTCATAAAAACTGCTGATTGTTCATTTAAGTTTAATTAGTACGCAGTGAAATCATCTTTATATCCCTCCACTTAACCACTTTTATATAAAAGCGAACACACGTAACCGACAACAAAGTTTGATGTATGTACGTAACTTACGAATACAAAATACTTGATTTAGCAATCATACTAGGCTATATTTAATTCATATTTGTAAGTAAGAGACAACGTAACCAATTATCTGTATGCTTATAGAAATAATCCTAACAAACCTCATTAATATACCTACTATTTAATTGTAGAAAAATCTGTATAAAATGGTACCTACACGAATTAATTTTAAGTAGTGTTTTCGGGCGGGTTCTTAAGATTTTTTTACGTTTTCTTGTTTTTGAATCCCGAAAAAAAATCTGGAAATTCGGAAATCTCAAAAATAATTAAAATTACTCTCCTTAAACCTATAAATTCTTACAATGGGATATAAAGGTACTACTAGAGATGTATCTCTTGGACTTTTTTCTAATTATCGCGATCCAACAGTTTAATTGTCAGCACTGTCGGAAACAATCCCAGGAAAAACTCCTAGGGATAGTTTTAAAAAACGCCGCCATTATCTATAAGATTTACCGTTCTCGATTTCCGAAGGTACCAACATATCAAGAATTCGGAAAACCTAATTCTAATTTTTCATGAAAAATCAGGAAGTAAATATTCTTATCTATACAATCAAGTAAAAACTAAATTTGGTTAAAAATAAATTCACTGATGTGCATAAGCGACAATAAGTATCGATTTAAATTTTCAAGCCTAATGATTTGTTTATTATGATTAACTTTCAAATCCAGAAGTTTTCCTTAGGTACTAAAGGTCATCTTCATAGTGTACTGACACTTGCCATTTTTCTCAGAATAATATTAACAAACGCATTAAAATACTTAGATAACCGGAACAATTTTGAATTTATTTATAAATCATATTTGTGCCTTTTGAAAAAAGTCGAAAAATATATTTTTACAGTACACAAAAATTTCAAAAAAACATTTATGTAGGGTTCTCAGATCGTCCCCAAAACAAATCGTGACAGGGTGCTTAGGGGGGGGGGCGAGAGCTGTTATTGTCGTCAAGATAATATATGCATTTTATATTAGTACAGTTTATTATTAATTATTATGGTACTGCACAAAATTATAAAAACAGACAAAATCTAGCACACTATTTTACAAATAACAACGAAATTTGGTATTTGAACGTTATCGTATGTTCGTATGTTCCGAATCAATGAAAATAGTAAAGTTACAAAACGACTTCCAGTTCAATCGGATACGGACTCTTATCATTGAAATAAAACACCTTTTTAAAAACATATACATTATTGAATTCCTCTTTAAATTTACTTTAAAAACTGTAAAAGATTAGTGGGTCTAAAGTTATCCGTTTTCGTGAACTTTACATGTTTGTTAAAATTTTGAGTGATACCAGCACTTTCAAAATATTTTAACATTTTAAAACTTTGAAATCGCAGTAGAACTCCGAAGTTTAAATTGGCAATAAATTTATTAACACTTTGCACTTACTACTTGCTACATTCCTAAAATATTATACGGGGCGTTTTTTACGCTTGGTCAAACTTGTAAAGCCTTAAACATCGATAATTTACCTTTCATAAATACAACAACCTACATTTATTTACACAGTATTATAGAAAATCAAATTGTCCTTCAAAACATAAAGCCTGTTTTATCCCTAAAATTGATATTTCCTGAGATATCGCGAGTTTATTGTTAATTATTAGGGCCACGTAATATTTTTAAGTAGAGGCTGTGAAGGTAAACAACGGTAATTTCAAAACAATTGAAAGGAAAAAATAAGAAGGTTATAAATTTATATTTTCCCTACGACTTTTTGACATTTTTACTTTCGCCATAGGTAGAGGTAGAATGAAAAACGTATTGTTTTATAATACAGAGTTCATTTTACTATCCTTACGTTTAAATCGCTGCAGACGACAATTATCTTGTGTAATGTGGTTGTACTGTTCGCTCAGACTCATTTGCTGCTTTCCTTCAAGTAATGACGTGTGATGAAATTTCGATTCTGTGTGTAAAGCGTAAAGCCTAATTCCATAAAGCTGTGTTAAAATTTAAAATACCAAAACATTTTATTATTCGCTAATAATATTTGCCACTATATTCTATATTATCTAATTCTAATACATCACAAAAAGTTTTCCCATTTATTTGTATTTATTTAAAATACATGGAAAATTGAAAACTATAAATTTAAGCTATACACTTTATGTTTATTTGTGATTGAATATATAATTTATTAATTAAATGAAATTCAAGAAACAAATATATTTTTTTTTAACTTTTATAAACATTAAATAAAACTTTTACAGCACAATATGGGCTGAATACAAATAAAAAACGAGATATTAATTATTAAACAATAATACTAAATTTTATTTGATAACTTATGCGATATAAATGTAGATTTTATAAAGGTAAACTAATCTCCAGAAAAAGAATGACGGTTGTTTCCTTTTAGGGAATATTAGAAGCTACCCAACAGAGTAGTTAGTACGTAGTCCGTCCGCAACGGCGCTGTGAGCCAAATTAGTCCCAGATTAAAACTGCGATGTCCCCCAACGGCCATTAACGGTACACTCTTACACAAAAACTTCAATTAGGCTCCGAGGGTAGCGTTTGTACATTTAGCCCTTTATGTGATTTAAATTTAACTGCATGAGAGAAATATGGAAACAAGCAAACACGTCTTTTTTTTTTTTAAATCAGAAGCAATAATGCAATAATAACTGCTCAGGTTTGAGCATTCTTATCAATAATTAAATAATTAAATTGTTTCATTTATTATTAATTTTTATTTGGTGGAGATCATTTATTAAACATAACTAAGAAAACATAAAACAGCAATAAAATGTTATTTTTGTTATTTTATGTTAAATATATATTTTTTTAAATAAATTCCCAAAGTTGAATTAAATATCTAATTAAAGTGAAATCATTGATAACCACGATATTTTGTTTTAGTAAGAAACATCGCAACAATTAACTGCAGTAGCCTACGACTTGTTCGAATTTTTTTCCCCCATGCAGTATCCTCTTGTGTACGTTTGTCGTGCATAACAAAAAAAAAACAAATTAATAAACTTTTTTATCATTAATGAAATTTTCTTAAAGGAAACTTATAAAAGTGTGATGTGCTCTTTGTAACCTTGCTAGTAAATTCAACGTAGATTATAACAAACAGGGTTGAGGTAATCGACAACGCTATTGATATTAATAGCTTATACATTATTATTAATTTAATTGTTAGTTATTGTAAAGCTCATAAGGTTATAGTGCAGTGGTCGGCAAACTCATTAGTCGAAAGAGCCAGATATCAGCAGTATAACGACTTGGATTTATTTTGAGAGCCAATTTTTTTTACAAGAACCCTGTTTTAAGAAGTCGCTTAAAACTAGGTACACTGAATAAAACTGGATATCATACTTTATAATAATCTTATTTATCGATAAAAATTATATTTTTATTAGTAAAATTAAAACATTGTCATGTTTAATGTGAACAATGGCCTTGGATTTCCTTGGAAAGTTTGGGTAAGTCAGATTTATATGTTGTTGTTTTTAATTTCGGGCACGATTCCAGGTTCTCATCAATAAGACGATTTCTCAATTTACTTTTGATAAGGTTCATGCTTAAAAAAGATTGTTCCCATGAATATGTAGAGCCGAATCGAGAAAGAACAGCATATGCTAGTTTTTTGAACTGATCATGTGAATCACGAATACTATTTCAAGTGATAAAAATCATCATGTCTTCATTCTCCAGGTCCAGACCACTTGTGCTGAGAACTAAGATTATATTTGTTTTTCTCCAATTAACATTAAGGCATTCAAATTTGGAGTTCCATAATTCTTTGTTTTTTAAATTCAGCAGGTGCATTTCAAAAGTGCCAATGTCAATATCAAAGGAAGAAAATTTTAATTCTGCTACGGTAGCAACGATAGGTTTTTTTTAACAAAAGCTAGCGTCGTTTTGCAATTTCCGAATTCCTAAAACCTCTGTAGAAAAGCTTCCCTAGTATTTAAAATCGTTGTTTTGAAATAGCAAATGTCAATTACTGAATTACTTGCTTGGCGATGCTTCGGCATCAGGCTTGGAAAATGAATCAAAGTTTCTCTTTCAAAATCTTGAGCAAATTGGATTTTTTTTTTTCAAACGAAATGACTTCTAACTTCATAAAATTGTGTTTCCTTTCGCCTGTAGTTTATGATTAAGCTTATTTAGATGTGACGTTACGTCTACCATAAAATAAAATTTTTGGATCCACTGATTGTAGGTATGTTAAATTTGGATTGCGAACATCCTTCTTAGGGAGAGGAAGTGGAAATTGCTCTTTATTGAAATTTAGATATAACACACCGACTGATTAAATATTGTATTAAAATACGGTTACATTAAAATTTAAAAAATGTATTTTAAAAACGTGATTCGTGGAAGAGCCGCACTAAAGTAGCCAAAGAGCCACATGTGGCTCGCGAGCCGCAGTTTGCCGACCACTGTTATAGTAAATGTACATTAATACAGTCGAATTAATACGATTGACGATTTGAACGGCGTCATAGTTGATGTAAAAGAATAAATTATATTATCAATATTATTAGCCCCTCGTGTATGTAATGTAACACAATGAAAGATTTATAAAAAATTGTCTTTCCTTGCTTGTCATTCCGCTAAAAGATGTACAAACTGGTGTAAGTGACTGAGCTCACTAAAGTGATGTATAACGCGTGATTTGATTGACCTGTTTTGCTTTCGAAGTGACAGGGCATCAAAACGTAAGTATTAATTGGTACTACGAGGAATATTTGGAAAGTAAGTACAGTTTGGCTATTTACATTTTTTTTTTCAAGGTTTGCCATACTTTATATCAGGGCTGTCCAACTTCTATGAGTGAGGGCATTTTTTTTGTCCAAAGTTTTAGCGGGCCACTATAGGGTATAATAATTCTAATAGGCAAAACGAATTTTTATGTATACAGGGTGTTTCTTAAATATTGCGAAAAAATTCAGGAGGTGATTCCTTATCAAAAATTAAGGGGGTCTTACATATAAAATATTTTCCTTAAATGTCTACTTTCAGAGTTACACCCCCTTAAGGAGGAGCGGTAAAATTAGGTTTTTATTTTATTTCTCAAACTTTTTGGTGGGTTAATACTATTAAATTAATTTTTTTTTGAAAGCCTGATTTCTTTAGAAACTTTATTTATTCTTTAACTTTTCTCGTAAAACCTACAGTTTTTGAGTAAAAAATAAAATAAGTACACATGAACCATCAATATTATTCCAGTATAAAACGATTCATTTTGGTGGTTACCATGGTTTCTTTATGTTCATATTGGGTAGAAGGTAGAAGTGACGAGTGTAATTCATTTTCACGTTTACGCGACGACAACGCTAAAACGCCAGTTAATTCTATCCAACATGAACATAAACATTAAACAAACCATGGCAACAACCAAAACCCAGTTTTATATTGGAATATTAATTTGATTGTTCATGTTTACTTATTTTAATTTTTACTCAAAAACTGTAGGTTTTACGAGAAAAATAAAAAAATAAAAACAGTTTCTAAATAAATCAGGCTTTCAAAAAAACATTTTTAATTGAAAACTTTAACCCACTAAAAAGTTCCTATTCAAAAACCAACAGGGGTCGCACTTTTTAGTTTCCTGTGATGGTGGGAGATGATTAAAAATATTACTTTGGAAAACCTTTTAATAAGTATAAAACATCTGTTAAATATCAATCTGCTACATTTATCCAAATTTGAGAAATAAAATAAAAACCTAATTTTAGCGCTCCGCTTTAGGGGGCTGTAACTCCGAAAGGAGAGGTCTAAGGAAAATTTTTATATGAATTGCCCCCTCAATTTTTGATAAGGAATCACCTCCCGATTTTTTTTGCAATATTTAAGAAACACCCTGTATATCGAATAAGGATTAAGGTGAATAATTTTGTACCATAAAATTTCTTTCGCGGGCCGGATGTGACCCGGGGGCCGCCAGTTGGACAGCCCTGCCTTAAATCATAAACTACTTCTCTACATAGTTTCCACGATTATTGAGGAATTTATCATAACAAGGCATCAGCTTCTATGTACCCTCTTCATAGAACAGGACCATTTGTGAAGATAGCCACTTCTGCACTACTCATTTGAAGTCATCATCACTTTTCGCAAATATTAAGAACTTTTCTCTACGAAATTGAGACAGATCGTTTACATTTTACGGAAATTGTGCTCATGTTGGGTATCGAAGATTGCTCTTCGACGAGCACACATCGAGTAGTTTGCCTTGAAATAAATAGATATTTCTCCGTACAGATCTAAAAAGGTTCCTTGCTGGCTAGCGTCTTTCAACAATAATAACGCCAAAGAGAAACCGATAGTTTAATTTTTTGTGTAAAATTTACAATCAGAGGTATCAGCTTAACAACCAGAGCTTACAATTTATCAGTCCAGAAATGGTATAAATGTTTGAAGAGGGCAGTATTTGCCAAAATAAAAAGAATATAAAAAATATCCATCGTTTCTTGGCCAACAATGAGTAATTTCAAGCATCTTTTGACTTATTACACTTACAAATGCAAGTGCTACAATAACTGAAATTTTTGTAACAATAAATAATAAACAACTGTTGAAAAGTGACACAAGTAATGTTCTTGGTGAATTTAAATATAAAACAGTTAGTAAAAACACAACTTTAACATTTTCTTACGCAAAAAATGTTGAACACTAATAAAAAATTGCAAGCTAATGAATACAACTTGGTAAATGATGTTAAGCAATTGTTACTACGAAAATTTTTAATTGTGTTTTGATTTGCTTAAGTTTTCAGAATCAAACTAAGTTAATAATTTTGAAGATATCTGAGTTTTCTTACGCCATTATAAGAAATATCATCAAGGTTCTAATTTATGTTATACATCACTAGCTAAATAATAACAAAAATTATCAGCAACTTGCAAATAGTAAATAAAATACTTAAAATATATTTTTATACCAGCGGATAAATTCAAAACTTCGACGCGATTTTATAGTGGAATCAAGAGACTTATAATGCCCGACAGAGATTTGTGTTTACTCTGGTAATACAGTAAAATTATATTTATGCATAAAACTTTAAAGTATTTAATTTAGTTTTAAGTTATAAATAGACAACATATATCGTAGGTGAAATTGTTAAAACATTGTAAGTCGTGTTTGTTTCGAGCAACACTAATACAATGTAAAACTAAACAAAGTAAATACGACAATGTTTATACTATTAATGAGAAACCATTACAACTGTTGCTAGGAAAAAAAAAGCACTAAAACGAGAGCTAGTAAAAATGTTGGCTGTGGCTAATGCGTATTTCTGGTAAAGAAAGCAGAGGGATTAGTTAAAGCACCTTTAAATTTAAACGAAACGCAACCAGGGCTGGACGCGGTTGCTTGCTTTCTCGACTCGAGCGCCCCAAGTGGCCATTTATTTAACTGCCTCACTCCATACCGGCGCACTACACTTTTAATTAACAGAGCTAAATCGTTTAATGTGTCCCCAGACATTACTTTAATCTGGTGCTAATTATAACATCCCCTCCACAACTCTTCCCCCTTATCAACCGTTCAGAAGTATCTCCATTTTAACCACTTGCTCATTTTAAGGCGAGTTTTCATTGAATAATTTTTTTTGCGATACATTTTTTATTGTGTAAAAATTATGCACGTATAATATCTCAGGTATTATTGTTAATAATTATTAATTCAATAATTTTTGTTTATTAGGTAGAGCGAAATCAAAAAGAAGTACTTCAATGGTTACAAGTTTTAATTCGATTGGGGATATGATCAATAAAATATTACTATGATGAATGATGATATTTATCAAAATAAATTATTTTCACTGTTACCTATTTGTCTTTTCCGAAAACTATATATACGAGACATGATAGTTTAATTCCTGGAACGGATGTGTGAAATGAATATTAAGTGTTTTACAATTTGTTAAAAAATGTTGCTATTGTTTAAGGCATTTCTGATCACATGACATGGGATATCGTCGCAAATTCGCAAGAAACTAAGTCTAGGGACAAAGCTGGTTGGTCCAGTTAATTACCGTATTACATCGATTATAAGACGCTTGTTTTTTTTTTCTAATTTTGGTGTCTATATTCATGGTGCGTCTTAAATTCGATGACGTCTTACCAGGGTATTGTTTTATTTCTAGCTTAGAAAAATAAGGGTGCGTCTTATATACGGTGGCGTCTTATAATCGATGTAATACGGTAATTGTTTATATTAAAAACACGCGAATAGCTAATGCCGATGCCGGTGCGTCGTAATATAGAATTCAAAGTTCTGGCCTCTTTTTCCAAACATTTGGATAACTTTTCCCGCACTTTTAAGTTTGCTAACTAATTGTCTATCCTATTTCCTATTAAAATGTAAATTCAAAATTAACAACCCATTTTTGAATAAATTTAAAAAAAACAAGCGTGGTTTAAACCAGGGATGGGGAGTCGGCAGAAAAATAATCGACTCCCGACTCCCGACTCCCGAGTTGGTATTTGTAAAAATCGACTCCCGACTCCGACTCCGACTCCCGACTCCGACTCCGACTCCCGACTCCGACTCCGACTCCCGACTCCGACTCCCGATGGTAAACAAAGTTTAATATTTTAATTTTCTGTTTAATACATAATGAAGAAAATGTAAAAAATCAGTTTTTTTGCAATCACGATACTTTCTTCATACTACGTATGGCGAAAGTAAAAAGAGTCGGGAGTCGATAGTTTTTTACCGACTCCGACTCCTCAAAAAAGCTTCGACTCCTCGACTCCCGACTCCCGACTCCCGACTCCGACTCCGACTCCCCATCCCTGGTTTAAATTTAAACCTGCGGTCGCAACGGTCGTGAATTTTTTGGTCTTGTAGAAGATGCTGTTCTCCAATGCATTGCAACCATATGCCTAGGATTTTACCTAGAAAACAAAATGAATTGAAAAAAACATATCGCTAAGAAAAGGAAGTAAGTGGACATAAAAGTCAAATAAATCAACTGGCTCATCGGTAAAAACTCACGCTTGTCACTAGAAATAGAAAACCATATCCTAATTATAAGCCTATAATTAAGCCTAAATTTACTATTGCCATAACATAAGAGATGCCAGTCTAAAATCCTACGATCACTGGTGATTGGTGAATGCATCACAGTGACCAATCTAATACGGACTGCGACTAGGTATTTTTTCCCGAGATCCTAGGATCCCGGTCCATTTTAACCTATTTTATATTTCCCAAGAATTACTTATCGTCCCGGGAAATCCCGGGATAGTTAAAAAATGTTATTTTCGTTTATTTTCTGTTAGGATCTTTGAAATATTATGTTAACTTATAAGAACTTATTATAAATATCTTAACTGACACTAATTTATAGAAAAACTTTATTCTTATTTTAAAATAGTTTTTCTACTTTAGAATAACAGAGTATTATACAGCCGTAGTATCTGTAAAGAAGCCCGGTCTGCATGACAAAATTTAAATCATCAAAATACGTTTACAGTTCTATTTTTGTGTACCCTGGTAATTAGGGGTGGGCGATATCCAAATTTCGATATCGAATATCGATATTCCGATATATATCGATATATCGATATATCGACATATCGATATATCGACATATCGAAATTTCGATATCGCGAAGCTAAAAAAGTCGGTAAAAGTGAAAAAAGAGATATATTGATATGTCGATATATCGATATGTCGATATATCGATATATTGATATATCGATATTCGATATTTCGATATATCGATATCAAAATTATATCGATATATCCCCACCCCTACTGGTAATGCGAAGTAAAATAGCTTATAAATGAAATTTTATTAATAAAAATGATGTCTCTTTGCTGCTAGATGCTAAACAATTCCACCCTCATCAATAGAGATAAAGAAAGCATTTTATGCAGCAGGATAATAATTTAGTTAATAAATTAAGAATAAGTTTAAGTGACCAAAGCAAAGATCACCTTTGTTTTCTTAAATTATATTACAAAAATGTATTGTAAAAATTATGTTATTGTGTCCATTAAAATAAAATCGCAATAGAAAAGTAAAATTTTTTAAATGTATGTTTGTCTCACCAATAACATTTCGTTAATAATAATAATCATGGAGTTAACTGCTCCCTTCCTTTTTCGGATTATTTATTTTAAATTATTGACATATTTTATTACTTCCTGGGTTCCTGGTAAATCCCAAGAAGTGGACTAATTTCTTCCCGGAATCCCAGGACAAGCAAAAATATTAAATATGAGAAATCCTAATACGGACCTTAACATCTGCTTCGTTCAGAACGTCATCCTTGAAAAAGGACAAAACATAATCAAAAAAATTATACAAACTAAATTGAAAACACTGTTTTTACCGGACAACAATAGACAGCTGAAAAGACAATGGCCAACAGACCTAAAATAAGGTAGCCGAAAAGAATACGTCGCTGGATGTTTGACTCACTACGCCACTAACCATCAGCAAATCAGCCAATCTTTAATTTAAAAAAAAATATCTGATGATATTTAAAAAAATTAAATACATTTTAATTTTAGAAAATAACTTTATACAATAAAAACATTCTGCACAATATTTAAAAATATTTATATCTACTAGTAATTTGGTTTTTACTATTTATATTATATTGCGTTAATTAAAGGAAGGGTTTCTGGTTTAACAGGTATAAAATAAAACATTAAACACATGTAAACAATAAAAAACCTTTTAATTAACCTGATATTTAAATCATTAGTTACTTTGATAAGTTAAGAAATAGATTTTACAAAAAGTAGACTTAAACGACAAAAAAATAACCAGGTATATTTTATACCTGAAATAAATTTTAATTACTGCAGTACTTGTCCAAAAATGTATAAAAATTAAATTAAATTGAAAACAATAAATAGAAGATTACATATTATAAAAAAATTATATCAAAGGTAGTCTTTAGGAATTTAATTATGAATGGCGGAACTTAAAAATGCTTTTACAAAAAAGAAATCTAAAAAGTGATTTTGTATTTTTTTAAATTTCTAATAATAAACGCGTTATTAAAGCATAAACCAATATAATGTAACAAAATAATGCATGTAAATTAAAAGAAAAAAATCCTTTTTGAAACCGTAGCTACTATTAGAAAGTGTTTGCCTGTTGAACACTCAATTTCGACTCCTCATGTCATATCATTAGACAGCAATCGCTAAAAATTCAGCGCAAAAATATGATTTACAGAGATTTTAAATATGACATTCATCGATTATTGAATTCCAAAATTCGGTTAGTTCACTTTCGTGTATAAGGACTGCTCAATAAGATATTCCTCTCCTGTACGGATAAATTTAGAAAGGACCTCTTGCTCAAAACGATCTTGGCTCTCAATATCTCGTGGAAAATATTTTTCAGACCATTCACTGAGTTTTGGTGGATGATCTCACAAACATATTTAAGTTCGTCGGTCAAACAGACTTCACTGAAAGCAATAAAATGCTGCAAAACGGGTCACTGTTAAAGCATTCGATTTTTTAAAAGGATCACAGAGGTATTCTAATTTTGACAAAAAAATCACTATCCAAGAAGTTTTATCCACTCATGTTGTACTTACTTCATCGAAAACAAGTAAAATTCCTCTCATAATTTAAACACACTTGCCTAAAGTGTTTTTTAAACATCTTCACGGCAAGAAATGAAAATGTGGTAGGCAGCTGTAATAAAACACCTAGTATATAACAGTATAAATAATATGGTAATATCAGCAAATTATGTTATGTTTATATTAGTACAATCAGTTAGGTTTATTAAAAGGTAAGTGTCGCTTAAATCGCACTTTATCATTTAGCGATATGAATAGTCGACCAGATTTAGTTATAGACAACGTTTTCAGTAAATGGGAGCGATCTAAAGCTGTCCGACTTGGTGTATGCACGGTAGCATATGATCTACTGTTGACATTCGTGCCCATCCATCTGTCACATTAAAATTATTTTAATAGAGTAATTTACTAGCACTTCAGATTACCATTCTGGAAAAATGTTGTATATTTTTCATTAGATATATTAATTTATTAGAAAACTTTTGTTGAACGTCGTTATAGCGTATGTTACTTTATCTTTTATTTGATTTGTTACAAATTAATCATATTGGTGAGAAAATATGATTATGTTCATTTTGAAGTTAAAACTTGAAATAAATTCAAGCAGTTTCATTATAAACACTTTGAAATTTGTTGATCAGATATTACAATATCAGATCCACATAAAAAAATCGTAATAAGTGCACAAACTGTTAACGACTGAGTGTAACCAATTCCTTGGGTAAGATTTATAGAAAAATGCCAAAAATAAAAAGTTTGATGCAGAATGTCGAAAACGAAACAGCTTTCTAGCTTAAAGTTCTTGTAATGATAACGTTTATTGCCCTAAACAAGTGCTCGAGAAGAGATTATCTTGGAATCAGTTATACAGGGCGACAATAATGTACATGTGTTGTATGGGTAACTTTGTAAGAGTTACATAGTCGGTTAAATAGGCAAAGTTGGGCAGAATTTTAAGACAAATTTAATGCAATGTTAACATTTGACCTACACCTTCAACTTTTTTAAATACTTAAATATTTTGAAAAAACTAAAAACAGGTGATTTTTTCAATGGCAAATAATTCCATAACCACCTACATATGTTAAAATCAGAATTTGAAATAATTCCTGTAGATATTTTTACGAAGAATAAGAAAAAAATATCTAAATAGTCATGGCACACTTGATTCTTGATATACAGGGTGAGTCATAAGTGCGGGATCGATCGATTGTGGCTAAACGGTTTAAAATAGAAAGTTGATTCAAAAGCTATTGCATACAGTTTTATCTTCCGAACACGATAAAAGTATTTTCATATATACAGGGTGAGTCACCTCTCTGGAACTAATAGCAACTTTTATATTTCAAACACAACACCCCATTTTTTATTTAATATTTATGACCGCCTTTATTTTAGCTTTGCAGCAATATAAAATACTACAGATTTTATTCAGCGTTGTCACAAAAAAAAAATAGTTTTCAAAATTTTTCAAGGTTTTAAGTCTTTGTTAAAAAAATTCTGCTGAAGTTAATTTTCGAAGTACAGCGTTGTAATTTATGTAAGGACATGCAGAAAACATTGCTCTATTCGCTTGATATAAAAAAGTTTGAATCACGCATAAATAGGTGGCAACTTCCATGAGTTTCAAAAGCTCGTAACTCAATTTTATCAAATAAAAACCCCTGTATTTTCTTATGTCATCGAATTCGTCTTTAAGAGAGCTTCATTTTTTGTTAAGTACGTCCTATACCCAATACTCATACTTTGCGAGATATTCGACATCTTTTCTTCTAATCGTTATTGAAGCAAAAAGAGTGCGGTGGAAATCGAAAAAACTGACGTTCACTTCACTATCGTTAAAAACAGATTTTTTTTCTCGTTTCATTGATGTATTGTTAGGTTTATCTTTACAAATAAGCAAGTTTTAGCAATGTTATTGTATTTATTAAGTTTAATCTAGGTGGTCATGGAAAAAAGAAAAAAGATCACATAATTGAGCTAGCTGTACATAATTAAACACAAAAAATAAAAAACTTAAATGATTTAAGATATTTTTCACATTGCATAATGATTTATTATTTTTCACTTACTATTACCATTGAATTTCCAGCTTAGTATCATAATCAAGGCTATTACTATTAAATCTAAATTATTACATGTGTTGAAGATGTAGCCCTCTTTCTATTGACAATTGAACATCGTTCGATAGAGAATTTTCCATGATTTACAAAAACACAAGATTTACCGGGGTCAAACTGAATCATCCTGTATAATTGTTGACTATTTAAAACTTTTTAACATTTAATATTAGACACAAAAATAAATTAAACGTCTACATGTATTTTTTTAACTCGTTTTGTGCGTTAAAAGGCTCTCGATCTAAGGTTATACAAATTATGTTACGTCGTCTAATCGTTACCGAATTTTGGTGCAAAATAAGCCTGCGGCAGAAAATGCTGTTTTTGAAGAAATGGTTAAAAAGTAATTATAAACTCGATTTAAATATCTACAATGTATGTTATTATTAACTAATACAAAATGTTTTTATATCATTTCGCACCTCTTTAAAATATAGTTTGTATTCTGTGTATAAATTTTGCTGAAATAAGTTCTGGCGAAGACATTTTTTTTAACGAAGGTGTACTTAATCATTGATGGCGAGGATGGCGACAAAATCTTCGTCATCATCGTTATTATTATTGTTAAGGACTTATGAATTTTCATTACTTTCTTGCAGTCGCTCTATTATTTCTTCGATTAATCTAGTTATAGTCGTTTTTGGTATTATATTAAGTAAACTATATATATATTTTATTGATTTTTCACAGTTGTGAAGAAATTACAAAACATTGACAAGGGAGGGTTACGATATGTTGTCGCTAGAATTTGATTAATGCTGGGTTATTGCATCAAAAACATCAAAACTAAATGTTTTCCAGAGCTATACGTACCATTGGCCATTTCCTTCGGTAAAATAGATGAAAAACTGAAAAATTGGTATAAAAAGGTCATTTTTGCGATCGCGTTGGCCATGAAACCGTCAACAACAAAATCTAAATTCTTCTATTTACCAATGCGCGCATCCTTTGCAAGTAAAATTGTGCAAAGTTTTTAAAAAATCTTGAACGGTTCTGGAGAAAAACGTCAAAAACGAAACCCCTGCATAAGCGCTATGATTTGAGAAGTTATGGTATATCTGTGTCTGTGATATATCTATCTATGGTCTATGCGACTTGCATAAGCGTTTAACATAGGGAAAACCGTTTTTACAAAGGCCTCGTTTTTCGCGTTTTTCTCCGGATACGTTAAAAGATTTTTTCAAAAACTTTGCACCACTTCACTTGCAAAAGGATGCGCCCATTGGTAAATAGAAAAATTTTGAATTTGTTTCTGACGGTTTCATGGCCAACGCGATCTTAAAAATTACTTTAATTATTCAACTTTTCAGTTTTTTCCCTATTTTTCCGAAGAAAATGGCCAGTGGCAAGTATAACTCTGGAAAGCATTTAGTTTTGATGTTCTTGATGCAATAAACACAGCCTTAATCAAATTCTAGCGACAACGTATCGTTACACCTTTCCTGGTGAGTAATTAGTTCGTCTTTATTTTTTTCCTTAATTCTTCTTTTAAGTTACAGCTTATTGCACTGATCTCTTTTGAGGACAATTCGTCTAGCATAAACTTTCATTTAATACCTGCTCTTAATCGCAACAAATTGTTGTTGCGATCTCCACTTCTAGATTCTCAAAGGTTTCATCCATCCTTTACTATAAAAATAGCGCACTCATCGCGATTTTTTCCTTAAGATGTAGCTTTCGCAAGTTTTTTCTTTTTATCGGTATTACCGAAATGCATTTTTTTTAAATACCGGTTTTACCAGTAACGGTAAAACTGGTAATGCAATCCCTAGTGAAAGGAAATGCAAAAGAATTAAGCAGACCCAAAACAATTCTTTGAACTCTTTGGGTAATTTGTAACAAAATGTCCCAATTTCAAACGATTCCGTTCTGACCATGAGCGTTTATTTACGTCACATTATTTCGTTTTTCGAAAGCTTCCCCAGTATTTTATTGAAAGTATACGTCGTTGACTCTCAGCAAATATGCCAAAGTTTTTTGCCGAGTTAATTTTCTTGAGCGTTGAACTCTTAAACCATTTAAACAAATTTAAACGAACATGTAGTTTTACTCAAAAATTATTTAACTAAAAACTTTTAATTGTCGCTGATGATCACATTAAAATAAGCAATGTCGGTATTAGTTCAACCGGCATTTTTGTCATGTACAATATTATGTCGCTAATGAGGTACCTAAATCTATTTAAAAAAGTAATTGAAGTCTAAAACCATAATTAGAAAAGCATTTATTAGAATCAGGCGGCGTGTAAACACAAAACTATTAGCAGTACCGACTCCACGGTCCTCAACAAAAGAAACACTCGCGGTAGAATTTAAAATGACAAGAGACTTTGTTTAAGTATTTACAATTCATTAAACTCTCAACTGACGTTAATTACAAAACTAATTCATCGGTAATTATCCGCCTGTTGATAGATTATGCTAAAGCAAATATGTAAATAAGTCTGTTTAACAATGTTTAATGGAATTTGAATGTATATGTTAAAATACTTAATTGGCTTAACTATCCTAAATCAGAATACTTTGTAGAAGCAAGCGACAACACGAAACGAGTTGTATTTGTTTTATATTAATTATTTTTTAAGAAAACTTAGAAAATATGTAATTTTATGTTTTTAACTATTAGCTTCTTCGTAATTTTAATTTTTATTCTAATTTTTGCAGAAATTTTATTCCATTCGATTTAAATATCTATGTTGAATTACGGTTGTTTTATATTTATATTTTAAAATATAAAATTTTGATGCTAGCATACCACGTGTAAACGAAATCAGGACACACTCCACTTTTCTATACTTAGTGTTTAAAATTTAAACAAACAACATTTATACAGTGTGTACAAAAAGTAACGTAACGGGTCAATATCTTGTCTTGTGATAACTTTACAAACAGTTTCGAATAAAGTTGTGGTCATTTACTACGTAACCTTAAATTATTTTAAAATGTACACAGTGTTTTGTTTTTGCGCACCGACACGTCACTTTGGTTTCTTAAATAGAATACCCTATATATTTTGTAATTTTCAGGTGCAAAAGTAAATTCTTTTTCTAAAATGATATAGCTCATTTGTACCTAAAGTCAATAGTTTTTGAGTTATTTTAGTTTTTACGAAAATATTGACAGGAACAGAAGTCCAAAAAAAAATATTTATATTTTAAAAGTTAGCAATGTCAGAACGAATTCCTTTGATATCCTAGTTAATAATAGTGTCATAGTGGTTGGTGACTGGTTATATTTTTATAATAATATACAGGGTGTTTCTTATGCCCGGTCCATTTCGCTTAACTTCAAACACGAATAATTCAATTTATTAAGAAAAAAAGGCAATAAAAATTATTTATTTATAGGACTAGTGCGAAAAAGCAACTAGAAAATCGAATATTGTATATTTTAATGAACGTAATGGCTAATCGAAGTCATGTTACTTACTAAACATGTTCTAATCATAGGAGCAGTACGCAGTAGATAGTTATCTTATAATTACCTAATAATATTTCTGTTTAAATTAATGATTAATAAATTGTGTTGGACATTTGAAACAAATTTTCGAAATATTTCCAAAGCCTACTAGTTAAATTCTAATAAATATTGTAAATTATTATTAAAGCCATAATAACTCGAGAAATATAAATTTTAGACGTAAGTAACCTTTCATAGTTTTAGAAGATAATTATATTATCGATAAGAAAATATAAAAATATAAAGAGTGGTCTATTTAAAAAACAAAAGACTTATTCGTGTTTGATGTTCAGCCAATTGAACCGGCCATAATAAACACCCTGTGTATTATTTTAAAATTTTAACTAGTCAGCAATCACTATGATCTTATTGTCGAACAACGTTTTAAAGGGATTCGTTCTGACATTGCTAAGTTGTTAAATACTCCTATTATTATATTTTTAGAGTCCTGTTTCTGTCAATATTTTTATAAAAACCTAAATAACGCAAAAATTATTGATTTTAGATGCATAAGACTTTATATATTTTTACATATAAAAATTACAAAGTATACAGGATAGTCTCTTTAAAAAAGGAAAGTTACCTACGTATCGGTGCGCAAAAACAAAACACTGTGTATGGTTGACAATAATTGTAGGTAGGTTATGAAGTAAATGACCACAAACAACTTTAATCCAAAACTTTTTTAATAATGTTTACTTATAACAGAGGAATTGAATAATTCGTCTTGACTAAAACACCCTGTATAAAGTTTGTTATGATTATTTTTTAAACCAAAATTCAATATGGTAGCGATGTCAGGGACGTCCTGTTTATATTAAATCTTTAATAATATTAAATAATGTACTAATCTGGGGCCCTGCAAGATTAGATTTTTAGTTGCACTGATAAATGTTTATTAACATATTTACGTATTTTGGTTGTTTTAAGAGATCATTTTAAGATAAATGTTAGTTTCCTCAGTTTGATGTGCAAAACACTCATACAACACTTTGACTAACTAACTGACCGTGATTCATAAAAGTTAGAAATTGTCAAAATGCAAAACATACGAATTAAAAAGTAGTTCGGTGAATAACAATCCATTTTGTTTACATTTTTGTTGATAGGTATGTTGCGGCAATTATCAAATTTATGGGTTTCTCTACGATGTACTTTTTACATTGAAACTAAATTTAACAATTAATTGTTCCGTTTAGACCACCATGAATTATGACATGAACTTCGTTCACACCGTTTACAAATTTTAAATATGTTGTCTGAAAAAAAGAGAACGGTGCTATACTTCCCTGCATTTTATACCAGGGATGGAAAAAGTAACGCAACGATACCCGATAACGTTATGATAACGATTCAACTATAATTTTTTATACAATAACGTAACGATATAACGTAACCTTATAATATCTAACCAATAACGTTTCATTAAAAGTTATTTTGTATCGTTATTCTCTATAAATTTAATTTCAATACAGCGTTCTTATATGTTCAGTAGAATATATATTTTGTTTGTATATGTTAAAAATGATAATCAAAATAAAATATTTTAACGTAATTTTGTACCATTTTAAAAATTTACATTTAACAGACCCCAAAAATAATTTCAAAGCTACAAATAAAAATTATTTCTGAAACGTTATTTATCATTATTTATGTAACGTTATATCACGTAATATAACATATACCAATTCATTTTTTTAATGTTATTTTGTTATTTATAACCTTATGTCACGAAAACAAATAGAGTAATAAATAACGTGACGGTTTAAAACGTTATTCCATGCCTGATGGTTTATGCGCATATTAATTGCCTTTAACTTCGTCATTTAAAATAGAAACTATAAATAAAAAAAGAAGCGAGTCTAATTTCGTTCACACCCTGTACGTTTTATACAACATTCAAAACTGTGTTAACTAGAAATAATGTAAATCAACTTATCTAAATATTAAAAATCTGTTTTGCTAATGTATTAGTAACAGGAATAAAATACTTTCGTATACTAACAATAACTATGATTATTATAATTTCGCATTACATTTGTTTAAATGTCACCGTTTAATTGATAGAACGTACAGAGCTTTGTCCTGCTGGAAGAGCTCCTAGAAGTACTTTTGTACAGAGAGTTGGTCCTGCATGTAGGAGAGACATGCGCAAATAAGGCTGTCCTTCCAGAAGGATGTTAGTGTCCTGCGGGCAGTACGTAGTAAATCTGAAGAGTATTAATAAGCATTTTTTTAAATTTTAAAACATTGTTATGTGATATGAATCCAGTGGCGTGGTAGCTGACGTCAAAACAAAGTCGTGTAAATCTCGCAAAGTTTATTTTAACAAATTTAAACATAAAATTCTATTTCTTACCTATAAGTAATAAAGTACTGTAAAAAACAATTATAAAATGGTAACTTAATAATACTAACAATATATTCTATCTTATAAATTGGAATTTAAAAAAATAAATAACAACGTTAAAACAAAACAAATTATAAAAATTTTCAGATCATATAAACTTTAAATAAAAATAAATAATAAAAATAATAATAATAAAAAATAGTAATAAAAATAGGTCAGGTTAGGTTTTTAGAAATTTTTAGAACTTTGTAACACTTCAGATGTGCCTTTAATAATTAAAAAAGGTTTTATTAATTAAATTTGAATATTTGTACTCTTTGGCAATAGAAAACACACATTACACATTATTCTCATTGTTATCATTAACAAATTAAACATAAAAAACCTTTTGAACTGATGACTAAATATGGCTATCAACCTTCCCGGAGATATACTTAAACTTTAAATAAAATAAAAAAGACTGTATCAAAATTGGACACACGTTGATGAGCCACAGCAGACACACAGAATGCACGCACGCGTACGTACACACACTCACACACATAAACGTGCGAGCGCGTCATGACACGCACAAAAACACGTGTTAAACTTATAATTTCCCTCCTTTTTGCGTCTGGGTTGTTTAGTTTTATTATTAATACATATTATATTATATTAGTACAATTTTGAAATGGTACATACCGGGAATATTATTGTCTTCTACTGTTAGCGCATCTAATGAAATTTTCATAGTATTTTTATCAATGTCCCATAATACAGATACAGAGGCAGAGTTTTTTGATTTTATTATTTTTTTTATCGTGCCCCAACATTTTGCGGACTGCCACTGGTCACCAAATTGCGAAATACTCCACGAATTGTTATTTTTACTGTCGAAATTGGTCGCCGCAGCTGAAACGCGTTGCCCGACTCGGAACATCTTGACGACTAGTTTCAACAGGGTGTAACTTTAAAACGGAATGACGTACAGTTATGGTAAAAAAATGCGCTATTAGCTTGAAATGTAACGAATATTTCCATAGGACTTTTAATCCTGCTAGAAGAACCGAGAAGCCTATAATTTAATCATTTGTAAAGTACTCAAGTGAGTTGTTTTGGTCCTGCCGGCAGGTCGCTGTACGTTCTATCATTAAAGCTTGACAGGATAGACTAGAAAGGGCCGAAATTAAACAATAGACGTCGATTTATATATTTTTTATAAACGTTTATTTCTATCTTATATTTCGCAATTTTTTAGTCAATTTACTTATTTTTGTAAATAAACAAAAAATATATCATTGTAAAGTGAAAAGAATAATTTTTGTATCCAAGTCATAACTATTAGTTACAGGGTGTCCAAAATTTATTTTTTTAAATACAACTTCAGACCACTAAAACTCGTTTTTTTCAAATACAATGCCCAAGTTTTTTCTTTTTTTTTCTAATGCAAAATTAAATTCTGCATCAATCTGTATTAGCGTTTCCTATACTTATTTGCAATAATTTTCGCGTTATTAAGAATTTTTGATAAAGTTAAGAGAAATTGTAACATTTTTTAATAGTAAGCCTTGAAATGACAAAAAATGCCAATAACTGTAAACCACTTTTATCGCATTTGTCGCAAGTATTCATGAAAATGGAAAATCAAGAGTATTCAAATATACGAATATTTTAAACTTATTTTATATTCAAGAAGAATGTCACAATGTTATTGAAAGAACTTGCCGTGTGTTCAGTGAGAGTTATCCTCATTTGACTGTAATGACCAGACAGAAATTTCAATGAATAATTTTTTTTTTTTGCAATTTAGAAGAGTGAAATTTGCTAGTATTCGACCCAAGCGTGTGACAAATAATGAAACTAATGAAGTTAACATCCTGGGATATTTTAATGACCATCCTCAGCGGTCAATTCGATTGGCAGCGCAAGACTCGGGTTTAACATACTATGCTGTACAAGGTACAAGCTACATATAACATGCACAACTATTCGTTCGCACTTTCAATAATCTTGTGATATTGTCTATGAATGTAAAATAAATTCAAAATATCCGCGTTTGAATACTCTTGATATTCCATTATTATGGATACTTCAGACAAACGACAAAAAAACGGTTGAGATTTCGTATACTGGCTTTTTTTGTCATTTCCAAGGCTTAAGGTATTATTTAAAAATGTTGCAATTTCTCTTAACTTTATCAAAAATTCTTAATAACTCGAAAATTGTTGCATATAGGTATACGAGACGCTAATACAGATTGATGCAGAATGTAATTTTGCATTAGAAAATGAAATAAAAGTTTGGGCATTGTATTTGAAAAAAAACGAGTTTTAGTGGTCTGAAGTTGTAAAAAAAAAAAAAAAAATTGGACACCCTGTAATGCATCGATTGCAAAAATTACAGGATGAACTTCAAGGTTTCTTCTATGCATGGTCTAAATTTAAGCGTTTTATCTTCAGAAATGGCGGCGGTAGGATAATATTAAGCATCACGATGAAAATCAAAAAAGTTTCAAAAAACTCCAAAAATCTGAAAAACGACTGCACTTAGGTATAGGAAATGCTATCAAAAGTCCCTCTAAAATAACGTGCCAAATCCAAAAATGCAATAAAAAATAGACAATTGTATTTAAACTAAGAAAGTGGACGTCAACTTCCGCTATTTCCGGAAGTGTCGTCATCTTGAAAATATTTTCATTAAACAGATCATATGTCATTATGGTCATAACCAAAATTTCAGATCAATACCCTTTTTTATTCTTCATATCTTTTTAATGCCCGGTGTCAATAAATCACCCTGTATATCTCGCACGATAGAAATAAAAATGTAACTATCATCAATTATAGAAAAGTACTTTTTTCCCATGGCATTTTTGTGTATTTGTGACATTTGATCTTAAACATTTTCGTTGATTTCGGGTTTTTCGTTATATCACGGAATTTTTAAACAAATCAATATCTTGTTTAAAATACACTCCTAAACAGCTAAATTTTTCCCATTTAACCAACTTTGTATTTGCATTATTTGCGGAAATAGCAGTAGCGCCACATTAAAAAGTGAAACATACTGTTATATTGTAAAAAATAATGTGTGAAAATTAACACTTTAAGTTCACAATAAATTAAATTAGGTGCGCTTAATGGTTTGTTTTAATATAAATCGTATAATAGCAATGGTTAAATAATAAGATAACGGTTTATCTATATCGTTATATCTTTAAAAAATGTATAAAAAGTATAATCCGCCACATCCCTGAAGTTCATTAATGGAAATATCGATTAGATCAAGAAGGTGTTTGATCATACTTATCTGGACAAGCCAACATGTAATTACCCGATAATTGACATATAAACACACTGATAAGTATAATTGATGGTTATAATGTAATTAATCATTTTCCGATAGCTTGATTAAAGTAAACGCTCCTTTACTCAAATTTATTTACACTTTATCTAAGTAGAATCTAGTTCGTAAGTAAGTCAAGGATTTCTTAATCGGAGATATTCCATTTATTTAAACAATAAATTTACATAATAAAGCTTTTATTGATAATGTACCTAATGTATTTACTGAAGTTTTAAAACTTTTAGTTTGGATTTAATAACAATAAATTTGACAAGCAATGGTGATAATATTGTAAACCATATTATTAAATATTTTATGGTAATATAAAATAAATTTTTGTTTTTGTTGCAGCAGTAGGTATGTTATTTTGTTGGTTCGTCGTAACAACTTTGTTATTCAAGATTTAAAGATAACTAACATATATTTTGGGTTTTCTTGAATCCAAATTATTTTATTATGTGGGTAACCTATATTTACTCAAATTCTATAGATATTAATCAGACGACTTCAATAATTAAATTTTTATATTTTTATGTGTATATTTTTATGTGTATATTTTGAATAGTTTCTTGTTTTTAACACCAACATTCAAAAATGTAAATTATGGTGAAGTTATCAGTCGTGAGACAAGAAACAAAAAAAGCTATTTTTTAAAGGTTAGGATTGGTTAGAAAATAAAATTGACAATCATATTAAGGTTTTTATGGCATTATTAAAATTGGCGCACCAAATGTTTGAAGGGGGGCGCGAAGAAACGAAAGGGAAAACTACCAGTGTGAATCGGGGCGGATTAAAAACAATTAGTGGACGTTCTTTTTAATCACCAGTATGAAACGGGACGAACTTTTTAAAAGACCTTTTCTTAAGTCTCCAGTGTAAAAGAGGAGACGGGTTTCGAAACAATTCGAGAACCTTCTTTTTGGTCATAAAAGCATTGAAAAGGGGGCGCAATCAAAAGTTTTGTGAAATGGAAAAGAGGGGCGCAAGTTCAATAATGTTGGGAAACACTGCTTTAAATATAGAGGAATTAAATGTAGCATAAACAAAATTTCCTATTCAACCTCGTTCATCTTTTTTTTCATAGACTGTTTTAAAAGGATCCTGCTTGTAATTTATAATTCTAATATTTTAATCTTTAATAAACTTATCGTTAAATACAAACCATATTAAAAACTTTTCTAAAATACTGAATTTTTTTGCCCAAGCAATATAAATTATTAATGAAAAGATTACTATGTTAATTAAAATAAATAATATTGATCAATAAATCGAAAAAAATTAAATTTTTAAATTGCAGTTGAAATGTATTCATTAATATAACTTAATCTCTTTTATTTCAATAAATGTAAGTTTCTCTTTTAGGTAATTTCGATGTAGTTTCCCCCGGGCCCGGAGGTAATTTAAAGGCCCAGGAGTCCACATACCTTTTAAATTATGGTGTATTAAATATTCACGATTCACAATTCGTTTGTTTTCAAATAAATTTTCAAATAATTTATTTACTTGGGGTCCATGTAATTCCCCCCCCCCCCCCCCGGGCCCGGCCACGTCTCTCGGCGCCACTGCTTTTACCAACACAAAAAAAATCACTACATGACCTTTTATTATGTTATTATAGCTTTTCAAACACACAATGCTTATAGCCGTGAAATTGATAAAATAAATAAATAAACGTTTTTATTCTTAAGTTAAATATATTATTGATTTTGGGCAAAGTTGTTAGGACGAGAATATATTACCAATGATATTACTTTAAAAATATTACAACAAAAATTATCGGCTAGTTTGTGAATGATTTGAAAATGTATAGTATTTGTTGACACTAAACCGTTAGTCACATATAATCCCTTAATTATATGTTGTTAAATACTAATGGTTACATCAATTATGGTAAAAATTAAAGACTAATATGGGGAATAACTTTGTTATTTTTTCGTGACTGAAGCGAAACTCTCGAACCCACCTGCCCTTTTAAACCGAACAAATATATAATGTACCATCGAACGTCCTTATGAGCTAACAACATATTTCTCTGAAAGTTTAGATAACAATAATATTTTATTTAAGTTTTGAACATGTTTTAATGACGTTAAGCAGCGAAATATACGGCACTTAAGCACGAACACAAACAACCAAATCACAAAAAGATATCTGAGTTATCCGTGCAGTGTCAATATCTCTTATTAGATTTTAAATGCCTTCTTCACTCTATGGTACAGTAAACACACATTTATAAACTAATATTATCCATTAGGAAAAAATCCGTTAAACCGTCGTAGGTACCTATATGGTTGTACATTAAAATTTACCGATTTCTTTATTCGTGTATGGATATACAGAGCGGTGCACATAGAAGGGCCATCACTATTGGGATCTCGTAAACGGTAAGGGCTACAAAGAAGTTTAAATTAGACAAATTTTTACCCTTTTTGATACCAATTCATAGTGTTTAAAAAAAATTCATGGCACGCTAGATTATAAACAAAAATTAAGGGGGCATTTTTTTAAAATCGTTTATAACTCGGTTATACTTAATGGTAGGTACAAAAATATTTTTGGAGAAAAAGTTGTGGATTTTTTTAGTACTGTAAAATGAAGACATTTATTTGTTTCAAATTTGTTTAAATTCATGGCACTCTATAGCTTCATAGGGACTGTTTGATGAGTTTTATTTGTTTTGAGCCTAAATATTAAAAAATACATTGAACCTTATATTGTTGATAAGAGGAAATAAAATGCTTAGCCAATTGTTGTTTCCTTAAAAAAAAATGCAAGCTAGTAATTTATCTAAGAATTTAAACAATATTGAAACAAATGAATGTTTTCATTTTACAGTGCGTAAAAAATCCATAACTTTTTCCCCAACAATTTTTTGTACCATCAAGGATAACAGACTTGTTAACTATTTAACCTTATATTGTTGATAAGAGGAAATAAAATGCTTAGCCAATTGTTGTTTCCTTAAAAAAAAATGCAAGCTAGTAATTTATCTAAGAATTTAAACAATATTGAAACAAATGAATGTTTTCATTTTACAGTGCGTAAAAAATCCATAACTTTTTCCCCAACAATTTTTTGTACCATCAAGGATAACAGACTTGTTAACTATTTAAAAGAAAAACTCATCTTGATTTTTGTTAATTATCTAGCGTGCCATAAAACTTTTTTAAAACATAGGTCTCAGAAAGGGAAACAATGTGTCTAATTTAAACTTCTTTGCAGCTCTTACCGTTTACAAGATCCCAATAGTGGCAAGTGGCCCTTCTATGTGAACCACCCTGTATAAAATATGGAAACAAATATTATAGTGCTAGTGTACAGATTCACCTGCCAAAAATGTTGGTTCTGTATAAAAAATACGAATATACAGGGTGCATCATTTATTTGTTCCAATATAGGGATTTCGCTTAATATAAAAGATATTAAATTTGCAATTATAAGTAATATTTAAAATTTGCATAGATAATTTGATACATAAAACTAAAAAATTAAATTTACGAAATTTAATCCTATTAACTACGCTTGCAGTTTTTATAATAAAATTTAGTTTTTTTTAGTATTGTGGTTATTTAATATGCCTAATAAACTTGTGGTATAAGCTTTTTTTATAGGAGTAGCACTTTTGGTTACGAAGATATGACCAGTCAACTTTTAATTTTTTAATGACACGCCATATTAGATATTTACATGAACGTCTAGCCAGGGTCGCCGTGCGGGTGTGCAGGTTGTGCTCCGCGCAAAGGCGTCTGATCAAGAGGGGCCCCATTTAAGGCCGATAATAATAGTAAATTTTTATATAACGCTCCTAATTATGACGCAAACATTTTCTGTTTAAATTGTACGACTTAAGATAAACAGTAAAAGTAGATCTCCAAGGAAACGTACGTGTGCATCGGCACCGTACGTCTGCCGTGCGGCTGCCGGACGGCAGCAAAACGTACGTGTGCAGCGGGCCTAAGGCGATAAAAAATGAACAGTAAACTTAACAATCGATTAGAGGTAATAGATACAGGAATTGTACAATTATTTTTCAGTTTTTGTGAAGCCCACTTTAAAGTAACATTAGAGAAATTAATCGTTTTTTTTTTTTAGATAGGTATTATGGAAGATGATACTAAAGATATCGATTCTAGATTTCAGTATAACAATTTAACTTCAAAAATTTGTTTGCTTTATCAATATTTGGTAAATTTAGTGTGATATTTCTAGTCTCGTAAATTTTGTAAATGAAATTTTGCAGAACCCAACATTTGATACTTCTACAAACAAGCAACAAATTCCATTGCAAAAGATTTAAATATGCGCAGGGCCGATCAAATTTTGAAATATATTATTACTTCTGCAAAGGAACTGGCAAATGATCTCAAAATTATCTCCTGAAATTCGAAATTTTGAACTATTTTTTTGTTTCATGGTTTGAAACACAACAATATCTTTGGTTACAGAAAGATTAGTACCTACAGTTAAAACAGCGTAAAGAAAACTTTTTATCTCTAACTTAAAATCGTATACCAAACTTTGAAAAAATAATTGTTATATTTTGTTGTTGATTTCGATTCTTTTGTTTTTTTAAAGAAAAAAATCTGATGCGAGTTCTAGAGGCGATATTCGTTATAGAAAAGGCCCTAAGAGGGGCAGTTTCGATTAATCTCAAGGGCGATTTTGTTAACTTAAAAAAAATATTTTTATTAAAAAAAAAATGTTTAAATGGGGAAGGGTATGTACGAATTTTAAAGACTTCTCGTGAGCTCCTTTTGAGTGCACTAATTCATTAACGCCTCTGTTTATACCAATGTTAAAGTCTTTTATTAGTGAAAGCTGTGAAACAATATTTGAAATAGTTAGAGTTTTAATTTTTGTTTAACGAGCATTATGCAGACACTGTTGATATCATGTATAGCAGATTCATAGTTTACTTAAAGTATAGATTTAATAATAGTGTTTACTGTTATTAGGCAATAAATCAAACAAAACAAGTAGAAAAACAAACATCTAACACTTAATAATCATTGCAACACAAGGTAGCATTTAAGATAAATTAATGTCTAGTATAAATCACACAAAATATCACCTACATGATAAGAAATAAGTTATGGAGGGTTATGTAAGCGAAAATGGTATTAAATTATTCTTGTACTACGTTCACATTGGTCTGAAAGGAAGTTTAGGGGTTGCGTAGCAACTCCCTTAGAGAATCAGGGTAAGAGGCGTGGTTTGAAACTTTCAGGCCAATCAAAGGCTCGAATTGCGCGCAGAGCTCGCGTATGTGTAATGTATACGTCTAATGTTATTGTAATGCTTGATATTATGAGGATAATACATTTCAAATCGTTTAGTCTATTCACAGCTGTGTTGCCGTTTGGCTCGTATGTCGGGTGTCGTGATTAAGTGACATTTATTCGTATTTAAAATATTTTTAATAGTATATCCGTCTCGAAAGGAAATTGTTTATAATAATAACGAGATTAATAATTATGAAAATTATATTTTTTAAGTTGACACGAACACATAAAACACTGTAAAATTAATAACTTTATTTAAAGTTTAAACACAAGTGTAAAAAATTAAAATTCAAAAATAATTTAAAATGACTCATTACATGGAAGACAGTTCACATTTATTACATAATCATCCCGATATTTATCAACCTAAACCTTTAAACATGGATACAAAAATTCAAGAAAATAAGGGATCGTTTTGTATAGATGCGTTATTATCCAGATCAGATGAAAGGGCGAACACTCCCGATACGTCGCGAAGTATATCTCCAACTTCTACAAGAAGTAGAAGTCCACCAATTTCTCCAGGAAGTGAAGAAATCCCCCAAACAGCGTTCATACCAAGACCGGGTTTATTGAATCATATTTATCCAAACGGTGCTGGTTTATATGGATATCCTAGTCAACCTCATATCCAGGGATCGGCGTTCCATAGTCTGGATGGTTCTATGGTTCAAAAAGTCCAAATGCCAGTCAATCACCATAACCCTAGTCAGTTGCATCAAATGCAGTTAGAGTGGTTAGCGAGGTCGGGGTTGTTTTATCCAAGATTACCAGAATTAACTGGTAAGTTTATTTACAATTGTCTCCTTGTTAAAAACAACAATAAACGAACAAAATATGTGATACATTTTAATATATGACTCATCGAAAATAACACAGTATGCTACAACTCAATTTTAAAAAACCTTAACGTATGTATATTCAGTGTAGCAAAAAATATCTTTTTCAATCTAAAAATTTCTATACAATGTAATTTTGAAAGCACGTAAAACAATAAATTTGTTAATTATTGCCTGGGGCAATTCATACATGCCCAAGGCCCATAAGTAGGTACCTACGAAGCCAAACTTAGAGTTTCAGAGCTGTGTCTATTATTTCTTTATGGATAATTAATCGTTTAAAAAAAAAATCGTGCAATACAGTATTTCATTTATGTTTATCTGCACTAAAAAGCCTTAAGTAGTGCGGAAAAGCCTTTTTTTGTCATTTGCGTTTTTAATTTTTGTCATAAATCTACTACGGTTTTATCAAAATCTGTCACAATGGCGTAGTCAGCAGGGCCATTTTTTAATGAAAACTTTATTTAACTACAGCATTTTTTTAGTGAAGAGCGATACATTTTATTCTGTTACTTTTTTGTGAATATAATGAATGTAAAATTCGTTTAAACGTTGGTTTGCTGTACTAATATACAAAAGTAATCGAGACTCGAGCATCCCTCTGTGCGACGCCACTGATTGTGGTTAAATGTAATTTTGTCTTTAGTTTTATTATAGTACTAGCGTAGTGACCCGGCTTCGCTCGGTGATTTTTTTTATCAATCACAGACTACTCGCGCTTCACGCTCGCGCCCGGTGGACGTTTTTGACCTTTTGAGAATTTTGGATCTTTTGGGAATTTTTGTATCTATTGAGAATTTTTGTATCTATTGAGAATTTTGAAACTTTTGTGATTTTTGGATCTTTTGGGAATTTTGGATCTTTTGGGAATTTTTGGAACTTTTGGGAATTCTCATATAGCCTATGTTCTTTCCATGGTCCTATAGATTGTCTGTGCCAAATTTGGTCAGGATCGGATGAGTGGTATAGGAATGCATAAAGGACATACATACATACATTCATTTTTATATATATAGATTAGCGCATTATCCGTCTACTTAAAATATCACTTTGAATTACTATAATACAGGGTGCTGCATGACGTAACGACCATACTTAAGGAGCATGTTCCTTGAGTCAATTTAAGCAAAAAATTTTACATAAGCCATAATCCAAAACTCGATGGTTATCAAGTTTTAAAGTTTATAAAAAAAAGATCAATTTCAACATAAAAAAGTATGAAATACCGCTTTTATCTTCTATAATATTAATTTAACAACAAAATGTTTTTTATAAAATTTGCATCGCCATTTTTCGGCGCCTTATGGTGTACTCGATTTTGTGTTGTTAAATACTTGATCTTTTTAAAAGTGCTATTTTGCTTAAAATTTTCAAAAACAAGTGAATTACTCGAAAAAGGTTAATTTTAGGCCTATATGACCTTTCACATTTTATGAGGTACCTACATTTAAAGAGGAATCTTAAAATGAAATAATATACAGGGTGTTTTATTTAAAATAAATAGCAAATAAACCGTCAAAAACAAAACAAAATGGATTATACCATAAAGCGCAAAAAAGATAGCGATGCATCTTTTATAAAAAAGCATTTTGTTTTTAAAACAATATTTTAGAAGATAAAAGCGTTATTTCATACTTTTTTTTTGTTACAACTTACCTTTTTCTAAAAACTTTTTTATAACTTGATAACCATCGAGTTTTGGACTATCATTTATATAACGTTTTTTGCTTAAATTGACTCAGCTCCTTAAGCTTGGCCTTTACGTCATGCAACGTATATGTAATTTTACTAATACCTACTGTCTTTTGTCTTAGTTAGTTTTACTCCTAAACGGCCTTAGCCTTCCTCTGTCTTGGTACAAGGAAAAAAAATTGCTACACAATTTAATAATTTTTAATTTAATCGGAATTTCTTTTATATCATTTGCTTTTAAAATTATTATTTACAAATTACAACTATCAATTTTTTTAGTTCTTAAATCGCACTTAAACACTTCAGATATACGCCCTTCGTCTTAAAGCCAAATTTGGCAATATAGGACAAACGCGGTTTAAAAAAAATTACATTTCCAAAATTAGGGCGCACTTCCAAGTCCGATTTATTAGCCAAAAATGTCGCCGTTCAAATACAATTGCGTTTAAAGTTACGGTTTAAGTCAAGGTTGACGATAATATAATACTGCTTTGTTAGAAAAATAAACGCTTAATGTTTACTGCAAACGAATATTTTCGTGGCACTTTAATTGAAGAGAAATAAAAATTAATGAGATCGTAACAAATACATACATTAAGAATGAATTTTTTATAGCGTGTAGTAATAATAATACACGTGTAAACATTTGTTATAGTAGCGATATAAGTACCTATATGTTTAGAAAATATAAATATTAAACTCAAGATTGTTCTAATTATTTTCGAATAACACATTTAATGGCTGTGGATTTAATTTTAAATTTAAATGGTTAAAGGGAACAAGATACATTGTTTTGAAAGTTATTAATTTAATAGACGCATGCCGACGTTTCAATAATAAGTCATCAGTGAAGTTTTTTGCTGTTGTAGAATCTTTACAGAATTGAGTTTTAAGTTACAAAACAAAAGCTTCGTTTATTTTTATTAATTATCTGTCCGATACCCGGTGAAATAAAATGTATATTTGGTGTACCTTCAAAACTTCTTCGATTGCAATAAACTGTGTTAAATTTATGATTTTTTTTTAAAGGTGCCTACGCATTTTTTTAAGAAGAAGAGTTCAAAAGCAGTCAGGTTAGGTTGTTCACTCTTTGATAGTACGCTACTACTTGTATTATGCTTATTTCAGACATATTGGTAATCTGAAAATACTGATATACTTTTAAACTAGGTGTGTCCAAAGCCCTTACATGCGCCTTGTGTCATGTAACCGGAAAATGACAGCATTCGAAATTAAACTAAAATTGTGGCAATCTCAAATTAAAAACAATAACACTTTGAAAATTTATTTGAACAAAGTCACGTAAACAGCCAAAAATATGCGGCATGAATTTTGTCACAAGACTGAGAGTATCTATGTATCAAGATTTCGGACAAAACCAGCTGCATTACAGTTTATTTTCTACTCCATTCTCATCGTCAGTTGACATCAACATGTTGCTTGCTAACTTGCAAATAAATTAATGTAGAGTTGCAATCAACTTCAAGAAATATTTATTCAAGTGTCTTTATTAGACTTTTATAAGTTGTACCAGCCTCTAAAGAAAAATATTCGGCTTTTGTACGATAATGTCCAGTTCATGTTTTTTGGGCAGTATGTACCTATATTTTCGAGTAACTATTTTCCCGTATGAAGCAAACAAAAATTAAAAGCAGAACTAAAATTTCAGACTGGCATCTTAAAAATACTCTTCGCATCGCTGCTATCTCCATCAAACCAGATGTAGATACCCTGGTACCGAAAAAAAAAACAATAAAAATGTCTGGTTAATTTTTTTTTTTGTATAAAAAATAAACGTTGTTTTATTATAATTCTGGTAACATTTTAGTCATAAATAAATATTAAATTCAGTATGCGGCCCTTGACAAATTTTTATCGGGTGATGAGGTCCAAAAGGTTGGACACGCATGAAACAACAAAGAGTAAAAATTTAGGGTATAAAATAATAACGTTTATATTTATGAAAATAATGACAAAATAACATTTACTTGTGATTGCGTTATTTAGCAGCTGATAAAAAGATTAGTTTGAACTAGGGAAATAATAACAGCGACGGAAAAAATTATCGTAAATCGGATGATTAAACAACTGAATACGCCGGCAGCTATAAAATTAGGTTTTATCTCTTTATGTAACACAGATCTAACTACAAATTTAACTTCCAACAAACAATTTACCTGGTAAATTTTTAAATAATTGTAATGGTTTTTTTCTGACTTAATGATAACATTAATTTAGTTTAATAAATTATTAAACCCTGTTAAAAGGCTTAAAATAAAATACCTTATATCTCAAAACCTAGCACTAAAAATTTGATGCCTTTTAAAACAAACTTCTAAACAAAGACCAAACAGAAAATTAATGGTGTTTCGAAAAAGAGAAATTCGGAACAATTTTAAATCGATTCAAACAAATTGCTCACTGTCCTTTTCAATATTTTTATATTATTTTGACTTACTTTCATAAAATTGAATTTGATAAAGAATCAAAGAAATACAAAACGGAATATAAAATTTCTTTACCATTAGCAGTATCAAAAATTTCCTGGGACAATACGTTTTTACAATTTTCATTTATGTTTATTTAAAATTTAAACCAATATACAACCAGAGTCGTAATCAAAATCAACAGCTATGTAAGAATCCTTAGTTATTATTTGTTTTATCAGCAAAAAATGATCATAAACTAAAACTATTATTACTTACTTATTTAGTTTAATTTGAATAGTTAAACAAGATGGAAGGCTTAAAAGTGTGAATCAACTTTGCCATTTATCAGTACCTGAGCAATATTCTCAATAAAGAATATCTTGATTTAATGTAGCGTAACAATATCTTCACTTGTTCGTTTGCAATTTTATTATGTTAACAAACTAAAAGATCTTAGATTTAAAATATTGAGCAATTTTGTTTTTTTGACATATCTATTGTTTTATGCGTTTTTGAAGAACTAAAAGCACCACTAAGTTGTTCTTTAAAATAAATGACTTTTGTCTCGTTTCATCGAATTTGTACCTATCTGTGCGATTTAGAAATTACCAATGGTAAGCCTTGAATTTCGGACACTGTTAGTACCTATACTTAAATAATTTTTTTCATTACCGTGTATTTGTAATCATAATTACTCACTATTATAAAAAAAGATGTTCGTTTTAACCAAAGTTTGAACATGTAAATGACTTAAATGAAGTAACCGAACGAACAATCTCCTTTGCTGAGGAAACAAAAACTCTCGGAACAAAACATTCACAACACATTGTGAACAGATCCGGCGAAAGGGATCCCTCAAATCGAGTTAGCTAATTGCAGAGGCAGCCTAGAGAAAGATGGGGCTAAAATTAGATAAAGATGGTATCGAGATCGAAAATACATGAAATAGACAGAGCAAGCGAAACTGTACAACAGAGATACGGTGTTTGGAATAAAACTGCAAAGGGAGCACGAAACATAACGAGGATGAATAACGAATAGGAAGTAAAGAAAGACGGAGAGCGTTAGACGCTTTCCGGTTAGTTTAGCAGCGTAACAGAGACGCCCGGACCTAATGTAGTGCTGATCATGTTAGAATGTGTTTACAGGCCCAATTTACAATCCTCGTCCTCGCCTTGCTCATCGCTCGTCAGACTCTCTGTTTATCTTACCAATAAGATGACGTACACTCGGATGGAATGATAGATGACATCATTTTGCAATACGTAGCCGAGGAAGTAACATTTAGGCATATCAACATTATTCTACAATTTGAGAATAAATTTATTTTTTTCGTGTTTTGCTACAAAAGTGTCTAATTGCACTTAATTTAACTTTATTCTTAAAATAATTCTTAAGTTTTTAGAGCCTTTTTTTAGTAGCCTATTGTCGTATCGAAAGTATTTATTCGTACATTTTTTATAAATGAATAACTTGTTTTTCAATAACCGAAATATTCCCTCCGTTAACACGACTAAGATCAGAACACCCAGTACATTTGTGCATTTTTCTAAAAAAATTTAATTTGTGTATTCATCATACAAATTCTTAACTTCTGCCATAACAATTAAAAATTCAATACGGCTTCCAAAAGAAATAAAAAAAGTTGACTATCGCATATCAAAAACCAAGTAGGCTGGATCAATGTTACCTTTTGATTGAAGTCTTTACACAATTAACACATTTTTCACGTTGATAATAATGTTGTAGTTAAAATTTCAAAGTGAAGTTATCCAGTATTTTCAGGATATTTTAGAAACTGGGCACAATTTGTACATTTTTAGTTTAGATTCCTACTAAACATGTAAAACTCACAGTTCTCTATTTGCTAACCTAACCATTCATTACGGTTTCCGAGATCCCCACATTCTTTTTTTGATACAAACATGACTTTTTTGTTAATCGTTTAATATATTATCAGGAATAAAGGAGATTTTCTTTAAAACTAACTATCAATAAGTTATTTAATATTGCAACACCTAAACAGTTGTCTGCCTAAACGTATTGTAATATAACTTCAAGAAAGGCAAAATTGAACGTTGAATATTTGGCGTTGATAAAACTTTTCTAAAGGAAATTAAATATTATGATTTTAAATAATAGGAACGTAAACAATTTCGTAATTAAAAATAGTCGATGCAAAATAACAGGTTAAAAATTTGTGAAGAGAGAACTTTTGACATACATTTTAGAACATGTACCTATTAGCGAACATTAGCGTGAATGTGCAACTATTATTTCTGTTTCGTATAGGGAAGTGAAATGTAGGCACTCACAAATAAAAATAGTAGCCGAGTGAATGCAGCAGAAATGAGATTTCTAAGAAAAATCCAAGGAAAAACCAAAAAAGATAGAATTAGAAACGAAACATATAGAGAACAATTAAAGATAAAATCAGTTGAAACAAAAATACAGAAAAGGCAGCTGGGATGGTTGGGTCACATTTATAGGATGAAAGAAGAAAGGTTAACCAGAAAAGCATGTGAAGCAAGAGCATAGGGAAAAAACAAAAGAGGTAGACAGAGAAAAACCTGGCACGACGAAGTTAAAAAAGCAGCAGCGGATAGAAACATCAAATGGAAAGATATAAAAAGGCTAGCACAAGACAGAAAAAACATGGAAAAAAGTCAGCACAACACAACTCAACAGTCCTACACCTAACAGTAGAAGGACTCATGACTAAATGAAAATAAATAATGTAAATGAGTCAAAAACCAATGAACTTCTCAACCTATAGATATCAGCATGTCCCAGAAGCAAGTCTCATGGTAAAAATATACTGGACCAGTCAGTGGCGCAACCAGAAATTTACCTTGGGGATGCAAAGGACATAGTACTCCGGACAAACCTCGTCTCGATTATTCCCAGCTTTAGGAGACAATCGACTCTTTAGCGCTACATAACTATTTAATTAAGTTTAAATAACAACGTTGCATCAACTACTTCATTTATTTATTTTATCCATGCAGCTACTTCAAGAATGCTATATTTCCTTCCCCCTGGTTGCGCCTATGGAACCAGTTCACCTCATCGCGATGTTCGCTACTTACTAGCCAGGATACAGAATAGTGTTTTTTTTTTCTCGGGATGCAGTTGCCTGAAATTAGCTCTGTGATCTACTGAATATCTAAATAGTTGTAGTTACTAATAAAAATACCAAAGAAAAATTAAAAAACATTGTGGTCCTTAAGCACATAACCTGAAATAATTTTTAATTATACAGAGACAACATATATGTTATTTGAAATAAAACACGTTGTATATTTTGCCTTTTATAGATTTTTTTATCTTACTTTCTTTAAAAAATGTAAACAATATTTCTATCTAAAATCAACCGCTGACGTAAATAAATATATTATTGAATAAAGTGCAGTTGTGGCTATATAATTAGCACCTTCTTGATGCGATGCTTCGCTGAAAGCGACAATGGTGAGGTGGGATGCTCCGGTAAGCCATTAATACCTGAAACATTCAAATACGGAAAATGCTTCGATAGAATCACTCAATCATTGATTTATTGGCAAAAAATATCACAAATGACCTCCTCTATCTTACCCTAAAACGTTAAAATATAGTCATGGAAACACCCTGTACAATTTTTAATATCCAGATGTATCTTTTTGTTAATATAAACTGCACAACTGACAATTTTTTTGGATAAATAAATATTATAGGTATCAGAATCTATTTTACAACTACAACATTTTTCTAAAAGCTAACATTAAAATTATAATTTAAATCACACTTGGGTAAATATTTAGAATTAATAAGTTAATAGAGCACGCAAAAAAGTGTTTATAATGAGTTTTTGCAGAATTGTCTCTGAAGCTAATATGAATGTTTATTATCAGCTTAGCGCTAAAAGTATAATCTTCTGCTAATCGGCTTTTATTAATTATCGGTATATTGCATATATTGTATTGGTACGAATATAGTCACACTTTTTGTTATACTTAACTAATTGTTGCGGTCAACGGAATGGCGTAAAATTTATTTTAAATAAATATTATGTTACAAGTGTAGGTTGCAATAAAAAAAAATTGTGAAAGAACAGTGAGAATGTTGACCTCAACTGTAGCAAGAAATTGAAAAGGGTTAGAACTAGCTATTGACTAAGGTCTTAGATTATAGAAACATAAGGAAATTGAAAATTTAAAAGATGAAAAAGTAAAGGCATTTGGTCCTCGAAAAGGTCTTTCATGTCGGTTTCAGATTACAATTCCGGATATTACCATGCTCTTTCAGCACTATAACGTATGTAAGTAGTTGATGGTGACATATTGCTCCATAAAATGTTTTTTACTACAATTTTTCGTTACATCACGATAGTTTGTTTTATATGTTCGCGACTTGCACTTATCGTATTTTTTTAGCAAATATTATTTATATTCACTTTTCTTAATGCGCTCATATAACTGTGAAGGAAATTTATGACTAATAAATATACTTTGCTGTTGTATTTGTTTAAGATCAATACACTGTAAATAACAATAACAAAATTTACGTTAAAGCTACTTTATCTTTAAATTTTACAAGGGGAGTTTAAGTTGCAGAGGATTACTTCAACTATAATTATTTAGTCGTTACTGATAGTAGTCAAATTGTTTTATGTTTTTATTGCAATTGTAAATTGGTTAAATAGGTTTACATTAAAACTTTTATCAGCATTTTTAACTGTGTTACGCATTAAGGATCAGAGCCGTAATTAGTGCGAAGCGAACGAGAAACTGGTGTAGGGCACGCGAAGCTAAGAGGCTAAAAAAAAGTGAAATATTTATTTCTATCCTATTATTTTACAAATACGTATATGTGTTTAACATGACAATGTTACACAAATCTTTGCAGTGTCAAACAAGCCTCTACTCTAGAGGTCATATCTTTCAACCACCGCAGACAATTCGTGAAGAAACATTTTTTGTAAAGTATAGGTGCACCTACATAATACAAGTGATACTGTAAATTTGTAGTGCCAAGTATTCGGGATTTTTACCGATATCATTTCAGGGGGCCCTTAGTTCAGCGGTGGTTGGTAAAGAAATTCACCAAACAACAAGTGTACCGATACTGCACATACACATTAACACATTATGTTTTAGTCGGTCGTGGTTTCTCCCCTAATTACCGTAACAGCCTCTGTGGCAAAGCCAAATTTTATTAGTACCGTCGAGTCTCATTTTATGCGGTAGATAGTAGGTACATTTATCAGATAACCGCAGACAAAAAAGACGTAACTTGCTTTGAACATTAGGGATACGTTCCATAAATTTTTGAAACTGCATAAAATCAAAGCAATGAATTAAAATGAACCCAAAATCGCATTATAAAGTTTTTGAAAATTTAGGAAATAAGAAATCTAAAAGAAATCGATATAAAACTTAAAAATTAATTGGTTTTAAAACTTTATTCACTTAATTTTAATGACAAGTAAATTTTTTTTACCTTCTTACATCAGGATCATCATCACTATTTGACAATTTTCGGCACCATTTGCAAACTGGTGCGAAATCACTTTTATCACTAGAAGCGTAAAAGCTCTATATGGTAAAGACGATAATTCTTCACAAAAAGAATTAGCTTCTACTTCAACTTTGTTCTTTGTTGATTTTTTTCTCTTACAATGTAGGTACATAATCAGTGATTAAACTTTGGGATGATCATCTTACTTATTTTTTATACAGTTCGCAATATCTAGACATACGATTCTTCACCTCACATTGGAATTTGTGTCACTAGCAAGAAAATTATTTTCCAAATTATTGTAAAGTGGAACACCGCTCGAGTTACATAGGTATTTGCAGTGAGGGGGGGGTAGGTTTTTCTTACGCTTGGCTATCCTTTTCTGAATTTTCGACGATACTTAAGTTTAATCAATAACATCATCGTCACTTAAGACATTATCCACAAGTAATTCGTCGACATCATTTTGGCTAAAGATATCAAAACTTTCTCAATAATGTCGGAAAAAAGAACATTCACACCAGGCTAAAAAGAAAATTGCCTCAAGATCTGTTTCTCTGATCATCGAGAGAGACTAACCCCAGATAACATTTTATGTTTATAAATACTAACTTTTTATTTTTATAACTACTCATAGTTAGACCTCCTGCAAAGTAAAGTAAACTGTGACGCAGAAACCAAAACTCGTCTAAAGCGTTAATTACTGCGCCACCTAAAAACATACGTCTATTTCATCAACGGGGTTGTAACCTATAATAATAAAACGTTATTAGAAAGGTCTACATTTCAACCGCGATCTCCTCTTTTTGCGCATTTCGCGGTTCAGTTTAGCTTGCAAGACCTCTACCAGGGAGGCTGAAGTGCTTACCCTACTACTGTCAATACTTAATCGCAATATTGTAATAGAAGCACCATGAATAGCAAACCAGATTGCTGAACTGGTGACATAAACATTTAAAATATATATATATATATATATATTATCGGAACAAATTTAACGTTATAAATAAGTTTATTTAAATATCACTTACCTTTTTATAAAGAATATTTTGTAAAAATGCTAGACCAGTTTTGAAATTTACGTCTCGCGTCTTTGTCATGAAAGCTATAGAATAGACGAAGGGACGAGAAGTTCGAAACTGTTGTAGCATTACTACAAATCCACATCATTGTCGTAGTTAGCCTCCAGCTTTAGGGGGGGCTACAGCCCCAAGTGACTAGCATTTTTACCTTTTATACTACAGCCAGTGACGTAGGCAGAGGGGGATCAGAACTTTACCCCCATAGGGTCGTAATAAGTCGATATAGGGTCGGAGAACTGTGAATTGTGTGCTTAAAAAAGGTCCTCGGCTCTTTTTGCCGTTTTTTAACCCCCCTATGATAAAACCATCAAACATCCTGCTGCTAAAAACCTTAAAACGAGAGTAGTGTAACCTAAAAAAAGGGCCCTCGGCTTTTGAGTTTATTAACCCTCCCAATGGAAGCATCCTGCCTACGACATTGACTACAGCGGCGTAGTTTTATGCATTAAAACTTAAAATGAATAATATAAGAATAAAATTTAATAAAAACAAAAAAGAAAAATGTGCAGGAATCAAAACGGCAGTAATTTATTATTACAAATTATTAGAAACAATTATACCTTTTAAAAATCATACGGTTAAAGTTAAAGAGTCAATAGTCAATAACTAGTAAGGATGCTCAATAAATATCTATGTAGTTGTATCCTAGTTTAATATTTATTTTTTGATTATCTTATATAGCCCAATTCTATTATTTTTTAGTTAGGTACTGATTACATTTTCATTGCAAGAAAAAGTAGATTAATATAGTTTTGAAATAAAAGATGTTTTATAAGTAAAGAAAATAGAAAATTTAAAACATAATGCTTAATAAACTAGTTACCTATTTAACAAACAAAAGCACAGTTTGAATTTGGAGTTATTTATAAGTTAAAATTTATCTTCCGGTTTCCTCTGGGAACAAATTTAGCAAGAATTTCTTCGGGATTCAGATTTTTAACAGTTTCATTTTCAATGTTGATAATTAACAAACTATTGAATCTTTCTTGAATCATTCAACTAAGTCAGGGGACTTAGCCCTCCCTAGCCCCCCCATAACTACGCCAATGATTTACAGTGAATGTATGGGCTGGAATTATTGACGATTACAAAACTGGCACTTTTCTGTCGTGTGTAGGTTAAACAAGTGGCTTGTGTACCTAGTGGCTAATCCGAAACTGAACAATTGACTTGAATTTTATAGATGAAACTTGAAATTAAATCTAAAACTTTTATTTTGATTATTTATTAAAATTATCCTCAAATCCTTCAAAAATACAGTTTTTTTTGCTGAGATTCCATTTTGTTTCCAAACGTTTCTAGTTTGGACTTTCTTCAAAGAATCTTTGGATACGATCTGACAGATCTGTTTGTATATTTAAAAAATGGGTAAGACCTTAAGAGTAGTTCTTTGCTGGTTAGTAATTTTGGTTTCTCGCGGAACCACGATAATTAGCATATATCAACCAATCTTGACAAAACTAAAACTCGTAATAAAAATACAAGTTACTCCTATTAGTATTGGCGGATTCCTTGGATAATATTCTATTTATATAACCATATGAGCCACTAAAGTTTCATTAAGAAAAATAACTTTAAAAAAATTATTTCACAGGTTCAAGTAGCCAACCCGCCTATTAACAATTCCCATTATGTTATTTGGACACTTGTTAACAATGATATTCAATAAATGAAGGTAACTGCACACTTAATTAAAAAATAACATTTGGTCAAAAAACTATTTGAGCTTTTATAAAGTATCCGAAATTACGCAGTTATATTAAAAATTGCTTTCTCTTTTTAAAATTATTGTTAATAAATTAAAACAGGAGTTTGGAGCAGTCCAATTATTTAATTGCTCCGCTCCAGCTCCGCTCCGGCATCAAAATGCCTGCTCCAAATATTGTTAACATTTATAAAAAAAAAAGTTTTTTGATTGAAAAAATTGTTTTTGAACACAAAGTTTTAATTTTATCGGATATGTTGAAGTTGGTAAAAAATAACAGTATTTGACCGTAACAAACAAGTGAAGTTAAATAAATGTTTGAAAAAACAAATTATTGATCTTCAAACGCTGAAAAACAGAAAAAAAGTAGTTTAAAAAAAAATTGTGCATAATAAACTGGAGCAGTGGAGCAATCAAAATTATTTGCTCCGGACTCCGTTCCTGCTCCGGGCAAAACCCATTGCTCCACTGCTCCGTGCTCCGCTCCAAACCCTTGAATTATAAAGTGTTTTTTTTTTTAATAACAGATTACAGTAATTTCCGGATAAACCGGAAGTGATGCCCAGAAAATCCGGTGTTATGTTTTTAATACATGAATAAATTTTCGTTGGTTTATATTAAAAACTAAATCAAAAAGGGGGTGAGCCTAATTTCGTTTACCTCTGGGATACTGTTAGGAGTACCAATTTAATTTTTACATGGGGCGCAAAACTAGCTGGTTAGACAAACAAAAGCTTTAATTTTAAGTGTTGGCTTTGTTAAGAGTTAACAGTAGGTAACGTAAATTTACTCCGCGGTGTTACGTCTTGTGAACGAGCCTTGTAAACGGAGAGATGAGGAGAAACGAGCGCTACGTTCATTGTTAACTGTAATTAGATTACACTTCATCAAGAGTGCGCTGTTTTCAGCAATGCCGCTTAGATGAACTGCAATTTGCATTTAATTATCACATATAATGCGTATTAAACGGTCGCTATGCTGCTGCGCTAACTTAACCGTGAAATTGGAACTCGGAAAATTTGAATTTGTGATTTGATGAAAAGTATTACACCGTAGTAAACGGTAAATCGGCTATAATACTTACGGTCAACAGTGAATGGATGGGAACGTATTACACTGACTCTGATGAGCTAAATATTCGTAAAAAAGTAATAAAAACTTCGATCGTCAAATTTTGTGTGCATCAAATATTCATATGTATAGGGTGGTTCAAATCCGATGGTATTACATGGTGTTGCTTATTACTAAAGATAAAGATACGCTTTAATTATTAAAACAATGTTTGTTTGAGGAACATTAAGAACCATTTAAAAACGTTCTACCATTTTCGGTTTTAAAATCGATGCTAAAAATGCATTTTATGGTATTATATATCCGTAATTATAACAGATAACGAAATGATGTGTAAAGGGTTTTCAAATCCCTTTTTACGCAGAATGTAACGACGCACTGAAAATGTTTTTTTCTTTATCAGTATTAAATTTATAACGCAAAATTGTGTTTCTTAAATTACAGCAAAAGGGCATAGTTGATTTTGACATTTAACTTTTTTTAAATAATTTTGTATTATATCTATTTTAAAGGTACAAACATTTTTTAACTTTTATAGTATTTAGAACATAAAATTATAGGATAAGGATAAGCCTTAAAAACAACGAAACAATAAGTAAACAATAGTCATTTTATCTATTAGCAGTTGTTTATAATAATAAGTAGGGTTTCCGAAATATTCACCGAAAAGCAATTCACCGACTGCAATTCACCGACTACAAATCACCGACTGCAATTCACCGCATCATCAAAAAATAATTGGATGTAAATTAGGTACATGAAATATATTAATTAACGATCAGGAAGTAATATATTGTGAGTGTGACTGACCATCCTGTACATTGGCTGCACTTTTTGGGGTTGAGTACTTATTACTCATCTTTTTATTGTTTTTAATTATGGCTCGTGTCGTCAAATGTTTTTACGTAATAATATCACAGGTCTAGAGCAATTATTACACAGTAAGAAACATACAGGGCCGTTTCTGGCGGGGGGCGAAAGCGTGCCCCGCACGTGGGCGGCCGATATAGAGGGCGGCCAAATGCCGCCCTTGCGGTCTTTCATGTTTTACAAAAATTGAAAATAAAATTTTAGTTTGAAAAATAGTATGTAAAAATGATCAAGGATTAAAGATTTCAATCCCATACTATACAAAAAAATTCGCAAAAACGCGTAAATCACTCTCCAGTTTGTTTATTCGGTAATTTCGACTGGACAGCGGAGATTGCGATTAAATTTATGTACCTACTCGATCGGCGCGGCGCTTGTATACAGTACCGTAGCAATGTAGATAGCAATGCAATTATTGGCAACGGGGCAAGTGCCAAGGGCGCAAGAGATGGCGCTGAAAATCCCTCTTACACATAATAACAAATTTACAGCGTCATTCAAAAAGTCTGCAACAAATGGGAACAATTTTTATTATTGATATCTCAGAAAATTTTATTCTTGATAAAAGTTGGTGCATGGTTTAAAACTAATTTTAAGATGAAAAAAATTTCAATAAAAAGTCATGGGACACTAGATTACCTATAACGATTTTTGAACTATTCGCAAGAGTAAAGAGCCCTTATTTTAGGAAATATAAAAAAAATGTATAGGAAAAAGTAATTTAAAATCTCAAAGTAAGGCTAGATTTAAATTTTAAAGGTCAAATTCTAATTTTCATTTTTTAAGAAATTTTAAAATTCAAAAAGTCTGCAACAAATGGAAAAGTTTTTTATTATCGATTTCTCAAAAAATTATATTCTTAATAAACGGTAGTGCATGGTCCAAAACTAATTTTAAATGAAAAAAAGTTTAATAAAGTCATATGACACTAGATTTTAGCGATTTTTGAAATATTCGCAAAAATAAAGTGCTTAAAATGTTGTATTAATTGTAATTTTGGAATTTGACCGTCAAAATTTACATCTAGCCTTATTTTGAGATTCTAAATAACTTTATTCCACAATTTTTTTTGTATCTCTTAAAATAAAGGCACTTTACTTCTGCAAATATTTCAAAAATCGCTAAAATCTAGTGTCCTATGAATTTTTATCAAACTTTCTTTCATCTTAAAATTAGTTTTGGGCTATGCACCCACTTTTATGAAGAATAAAATTTTCTGAGAAATCAATAATAAAAAACTTCTTTATTTGTTGCAGACTTTTTGAATGTTAAAATTTCTTAAAAAATAAAATTTGGAATTTGATTTTTAAAATTTAAATGTAGCCTTACTTTGAGATTCTAAATAACTTTTTCCTATAAATTGTTTTTGTATCTCCTAAAATAAGGGCACTTTACTCTTGCAAAGATTTCTAAAATCGTTAAAATCTAGTGCCCTGACTTTTTATCAAACTTTGTTTATCTTAAAATTAGTTTTAGACCATGCACCAACGTTCATCAGGAATAAAATTTTCTGAGAAATCAATAATAAAAATTTTTCCCATTTGTTGCAGACTTTTTGGATGACGCTATATGTTGTTAAATATAACACTTGCAACGACAATTATTTATTTTTTTAATTCAATTTTTTTCGTTTACCGGGGCGGCGAAACATACGTTAGCACGCGGGCGGCCAGGTACTCAGAAACGGCACTGGAAACATATAAAACAACAATTTAACAACAAATTCTTTTATTCTTCGACTGGTTCGTTCTTAACTACCCTGAGCGTCGCCGCGACCGTTCTAAAGCTGGATCCACACCAATAAAAATTTGCGTTGTGCTTTGTATTTGACACAAATTTGCTCGTGTGCGTCGATATTTTTTTTTGGTGTGGACTGTGCGCCGCATAGAAATGCACGCAAATAATTTCGTGACGAACAACGCACGCTATTCATCGTGCTGTCGGTTTTTAGCCAACTTCAAAGAGATTTGCGCCGCACAGTCTTGTCAATGTGGACTTGATTTTGAGTGCATTGTTCTGCATAAACAAACGTGCACAAGTGGATTCGGCCGTTCAACGCACAAGATAACTATTTACGTGGTAAAATACTTAACCAGATTTAAATTTGCGCCGCAAATGTTTGTGTTGAATTTGAAATACAAAATACAACATCAATTTTTATTGATGTGGATCCAGCTTAAGGTGTTGGGGTTCACATGGCCCTGTTCCTGTTGTAATCCTTTTTTATTGTATCTGTTGTATATTAAAATTGTTTGACAATATTTTTTCAATAAATATATCTATTAATTTCTGATCGTTAATTATTATATTTCATGAAATTTATATCCATTTATTTTTCGATGGTGTGCTGAATTGTGTATGCGGTGAATTGCGAATGCGGTAAATTGATATTCGGTGAATTGCAGTCGGTGAATTGCTTTTTGGTCAATCTTCCTAGACCCTAATAGAAGTATTGTTATTTGACAATACTTCTATTAGGGTCGAATCCAACATTTTAAATTAACAGTTAATTGTTGAATGGGCATATCCATATAGGTTATTGAAGGTATCTTAAACTTAGCCCTGCTTCATGTCATTTCAATAAAATTTAAGAAAAGACCTTATATAATAAAATTAAGCCAAATGCATCATAATATTAAAAAAACTTAAAAGCGTCGTTTTAGGAGGCCAATATACATGAAATATACTGACAATAACAAGCATGTTCCAAACTAGTTGGAATATATACTACCTATAGATACTATAGGTTTTATAGTTAATATTTATTCTTATTAGATGCAACATTTATGAAAGACTCAAAATAATTTTATTAAATAGATTTTTTTTACTTGAAATTTTTTATTTTGTTGTGTTAAGTATTTTTGTAACTACAACTAACTGCTCATACATTAGGTAAATATTTTTTACCTATGTATTATTTCGTTGTTTCGATGACTACCAAATTATTATTTTTTTTACCCTGATAACATGTAAAAAATGTTTGTATCATTCGTATTTTGTTTAACTATGTCAACCATTATTATTTAAAAACAGAAAAATATAGCTGATTTAAAAATATCAAAGCCAAAAACTGAAATTGTTTTTCTTTTAAGAATGTAATTTGATTCTATGCATATGATTTCGGTATCTCTAATAATGATAGGGGCATAACAATCACAAAAAATAATTTTTGGCAATAACTTAAAAACTGAAAAAGGTTGAAAACTTTCGAAAATTGTTTTGTGTGTTAGATACGATTGCTATGGTATAAAACAGTTTTTACGCTTTGCATTTTGCAAAAATTGTATTTGTTACTCCTATTATTTAAAAAGTGGTTTTCAACATTTAGTAAAATTTATTTCGTAACTAACATGTTTACCAAATTGTAGCTAAACGTAGACAGTTCTTGCGGAGCTGTAGTTATTTAAAAAAAAAACTGCGCATTCTTAGGTTTTAAACACGTGATAAGTTTTGGTGTTACCTACCTAAAAACGTTTTTAATCATGTTCGCCCAAACAAAACGACAAATTAGCATATTAAAAGTGATGGTAAAAAAAACGTATCAATTAAATTTAAAAACGTTTATTCGCATAGATACTATTGTTATTTCAGTAATAAGGCGCTAAATATTATCATTAGCTTAATTAAAAAAGCTTTTAATAGTATTGTATTTACAATTTGGTATAAAAGATTACCTTATTTTTATTCAAAAATCGACTTTCTGTAAGTAAATAATCCTGTTTATTTATCCATTTTAAGCAATAATATGCTAAAAATAGAATAATCATATACTTGATGAGATAATAAATCTCTCTCGGACGTATCAAACCGAAATCAAAATTAATAAAATTATAACAAACTGTTTGCTCTTATCGGATAACTAGCAAATAATTTTATTAATCCGTATTTATTATAAGTTTATCGATGTGAATTCATAACAGAACTAATGTATAATATGCCATATCCAATTAGTTCGATAACAAAAGTCTATGTTTAGCCGATAATGACACACAATTTCTGAATTATTATCTCTATCCAAGTCATATGGTCGCAATGAGATGAGAAATGTAATATTAAATTGCTCATTTCATGTTTATTTGCGATTTTGTTTTATCAATTTTCACATATTTGTTCAGATTAACATATTGCATAGAAATCAGAAAGAACTACTTGTATGAACGGTGTAGATACCTGTAATATTTTAATCGTTTAAAAATAAAAATAACTTTCTTGAACACGTAAAGAACAATTATTTTTTGAGATAATAAAAAACAATAATATTAATCGTCTTAGCCTATATGGTCTCATGAGGTTCATATTTAAACTTAATTATAGCACCTATATACCTATGTCAGACATTTTAATTATGTTTTTTTTTGTTTCAAGTGGCATAAATTAAAAAAAAAAAACGAGTATACTCAGTAAATTTTTAGTGACTATATTATTTTAAATATGAAATTAACTATGTTATTATAAAAAAAAAGCCTCACATTTAAGAGAAATAAATAAATAAATTGACCACACAAAATGATGGGAGAATCATTCGAATATTGTCAAAAGTACGAATATTTATGTATTTTCCAGTAGGTCTTAAATTTTAATACTATGATACCTATTACAAGATTTGCCTTTAATTTTGTTCGTCATTAGTTTAATTTTTATGTAAATAGACGTCAATAGGTGATTTAAACATTTATTTAAAGAAAAAAGTTATTTAGGAGGTTTACCAGTGTAGCAATAAAATTAACTTTTAATTCCTATTTCTTTGTTAGTTGTTACTTATAAAAGCATTATTGGGATTTTTGTAGATGTAATATTAAAAAAACAAAATTAAAGCGAAAAATAATTTAGCAGTAAGACTTAATTACTATTCATTTATTAAAATAAACTCAAATATCTCGGCTATCGTTGCTAATAGACAAAAATGAATCATGAAAAACTGTCGTAGTAGGTGATGACTTAGATATAAAGATTATTTTTTCCCCTTTACAATGATATAATATTTCATGTTTATTTACAAAAATAAGCGAAATAACTTAAAAAATTGCGAAATTTAAGATGAAAATCAACCTTGCCGTGGAAAAAACAATAACCAACTTCCATTGTTTTACTTTTATATCAACCCTTGCTAGTCTATCCTGACACTTTTTAAACGGTATTAATATTAACGTGCCTTAAACTTAAAACATCCATGAGTAACTGCAAGATAGAAAAGGAGCACTTGGAGTTTTACTTTAGAGCTTTTCACAAAATGTAACAGAAAAATGTCATCTAGATGTCGCCTTTGCATTGGTGGTTTGTAGTTTGAACACCTTTGATGAAACATTTTAAATTTAAAACATTTGAAAGTTCCTGATCCATTTAAGTTGGGCGTTTTGTCATTATAAAATTATACAAATAGCTGTGTTAACTAGAAATAATGTTAATCGGCATAAGTAACAATTAAAAAATAGTTTTGTTAATTACTTAGTAAGAGGTATTACTTACATTCATATTCCAACAATAAGTACGATTATTTAAAGTTCGCATTGCATATGTTTTAATGTCACCGTTTAATGAGTGTCAGGATAGACTTAGCAAGGGTCAAAATAAAACAATGGAAGTCGGCAATTTTTTTTTTTTTTGTAGCAACGTTAATTTTCATCTTGGATTTCGCAATTTTTAAGTTTTTTCGCTTATTTTTGTAAATAACCATATGAGATATTATATTTTCAGCTTAGTATGACGCAAATCAAAAGGATTACAAGTGCTCACTTAATTATTGAAATCATAATCGAGAATTTGTTACTTTGTCTTAGATTCTTATTTCCCAATCTTATCAAAAGGATTAAAACCGGATTTTTCAATCATGCTTTTTTTTATCTAAATTTTACAAAAAGTTTCAATTGTGTTTTAATTGTTACAATCATAATTACTTACAAATAATAAGAAATTAATTACACTGCATAAAAATTCAAAAACTATACTTCGAAATATTCGTATGTCATAAAAAGGACGATGTACTAACCTAATCAATAAACAAGCATTTATTTTTTAATTTATTTAATTACTACGTATGTTAAATTATACATCAAAATACCTTAAATCCTGGCGACGTGTCAATTACATTCAAAATCCTTAAGACTTAGATAAAAATATCTAAATGTCAGGGCAAATTTTAGTTCGTGTTTTTTAAAAATTTTAATGAAAACATTATATCATTATATTTCACCGAATTTTTACGAGATTGATAAACTAGGGTAAGTCGAGGAGAGTTGGACCGGTAGGAGAGACGGACCACTCTTAATAGTTTTCGACAGTGTTTACTTATAGCGGTTTGTCTGTGATGTTCAGGTAAATGGTACCGTAATACATACGTGAGATCCATGTTAGCACGATTGTTAACGTTTTAACTAAAATACAAGTTTTAATTAAAAATTTCAGAGCTTAAAATTATGAAGTCAAAACGTAAATTGTCAATTTTAGTACTTCAGGTAAGTTTTAACTAGTTTTTTGGGAGTTTCTGGACAAGGCACACTGTAAAACATATACATAACCTTAAAATACCTGTTGACAAAATATTGGGTGTAACATAAATACGATGGTCTATCTATCCTCTTACATGAGGATAGACGGACCACATTTGTGGAGGACAGATGGACCTATATATATATGCACAGATACAAAACGTAAGTGACAAAAATGATCAGCTTCCCTCAGAACAAGCAGCAGGGACTTCCTCAAATGATGGAGGTATAACTAACACTAATTTAGAAATAGAAATAACTGTCGAGGATACACCTGGCAAGATGTTGGATAATATATCACCTGTAAAGGAAACAGTTTTAAATGTAAGAAAAGGGGGAAAAGGAGTAGAGGCCATCTTAAATTCAGTTAAGAACATTGAAAAGAGAAAACATATCAATGATAAAGGGCAACGGCAGACAGACGAAAACAAACAGGAGAAGAAGAAGGGAAAAGAAAGGATTTCCAAGAAAAGTGTAGTGCAGAATAAGAACGCGAAACGCCAATGCTTATCTTCTTCGGAAGAATCAGAAAATAAAATAAAACTCGATTTAAACGACGACGAAACAACAGATGAAAATTTAGAAGACTATGAAAACAAATGTGCTGGTTACAATGAAGATTATAGATCAACAAAGAAGAAAGAAGATTGAATTAAGTGCATTATATGTACCGTTGCCGTTGGTTGCATGAAGGATGCACGTCATATATAAATTTGTGCCAGTTGTGCGGAAAACACTCCACAAAGACAAAATAAATAAAATTTTATATTTCTTTCTTTCCTTCTATGTTTGGTCCGTCTCTTCTATAGTATGGAGGAGAGATGGACTTTTGCATGTTTACCTTTTTTTAAAAAATTTAAACCCAGTTATGACTATTTTTTGTTTTGTATATGTAATAGTGTTTACCAAAGTATGTTCTTCGTTATCTATATTTTTAAATAAATGTAGAGAAATTTAATAAAGTTTTATTTACGTTTTTCCAAAATGTAGTCCATCTCTCCTACACTTACCCTATATTGAATGAAATAGTAAAGGTAAAGCAAAAAATAAATTTGCACAGGGTGTCCAAATTCGATGGGATTGCATGGACATAATGGAGAAATTACCAAAAATGTACAGTTTTTTGGGACAAAGAATAGTTGTCAAATAAATTCTATAATTTTCTGTTTTTCTTGTTTTTTTTTTTGTTTTCACAGCCTACTATTTGTATTTCATCTTTAAAAAAAATTGAAAAACCTTTGTAACTTGCGTGTTATTGATAATAAATACATCGAACCTTATACAGGGTGAGTCACGAGTCAAACTTCTGTTGCGGTTAGATTATGAAAGTCAATAAGAGCTACATATTAAAAATATTTTCAAACATACAGGGTGCTCCAAAAAAGAACGGCATATCAAGTTATACTTTTTCTTATGGAACACCCTATATATATTTGCATTTTTGGATTTCTCTTTAAATTTACTTTAAAAAATGTAAAATGGTTATATGGGTCTAAAGTTAGCCGTTTTCGTGAAAATTGCAAAATTTTTAACATTTAGAAACTAAAAGTCTGAATAAATTCGCTTGGAAATTAGATTGACAATAGATTAATCAACACTTTGCACCACCTACATTTTTAAAATATTATACAGGGCGTTTTTTACGCTTGGTCAAACTCGTGAAACCTTAAACATCGATAACTCATTTTTCTTAAATACAACACCCTATATTCTATATTTTTTTACACAGACTTATACAAAATGTAATTATCGTACGAAAACATTAAGGTGGTTTTTCACCAAAAATTTATATTTTTCTAGATATCGCGATTTTATTGTTAATTATTAGGGCAAAGTGATATTTTCAAGTAGGCTATGAAGGTAGACAGCTGTAATTTGAAACAATTGAAAGAAAAAACATGAAACTTACAATTTTATCTTTTGCCTACCCATTTTTGACATTTTTTCATAAGAAAGTTGTAATTTTACAATTTTACGTTTGAATGGGGGTTTCTCATCAGGACCACAATATTTTTCTTATAATTGAGTTTGATCGTTTGCCAAGTCCTAAAAACCCATTGATAATGTATTAGGTGCGCGAAAAAGACGCTGATTAAAAAAAGATTAACACTGACTTGACTAATATTACATTTTAAAAAAAAACATGGTTGGTACCGTTTTCGGTAGAACCAAGTGCTGTATTGCAAACATTTAAAAAACAGTTTATAGGATTTAGTAATTATCTTATAACACTGGTCCAATAAATAAATGCATAAATAATTTTAAAAAACCTCTATTTAAACATAACAATGGTAAAATTACAACTTTCTTATAAAACAATGTCAAAAATGGGTAGGTAAAAGATAAAATTACAAGTTTCTTGTTTTTTTCTTTCAATTGTTTCAAATTACCGCTGTCTACCTTCATAGCCTACTTGAAAATATTACTTTGCCCTAATAATTAACAATAAAATCGCGATATCTCGGAAAATATCAATTTTTGGTGAAAAACAGCCTTTATGTTTTCGAAAGATAATTAAATTTTGTACAAGTCTGTAAAAAAATATAGAATATAGGGTGTTGTATTTAAGAAAAATGAGTTATCGATGTTTAAAGTTTCACGAGTTTGACCAAGCGTAAAAAAAGCCCTGTAAAATATTTTAAAAATGTAGGTGGTGCAACGTGTTCATTAATCTATTGTCAATCTAATTTCCAAGCGAATTTATTCAGACTTTTAGTTTCTAAATGTTGAAAATTTTGGAAAGTACTGCATTTTCATGAAAATGCAATTTTCACGAAAACGGCTAACTTTAGACCCATATAACCTTATACATTTTTGAAGTAAATTTAAAAAGGAATCCAAAAATGCAAAAATATGCAGGGTGTTCCATAAGAAAAAGTATAACTTTGATATGCCGTTCTTTTTTGGCGCACCCTGTATGTTTGAAAATATTTTTAAAATGTAGCCCTTATTGACTTACATAATCTAACCGCGACAGAAGTTTAAAAATATATACCGTTTCGCCATAAAACTCCGTGGCGTCCGTCGTGACTCACCCTGTATATTTGGAATGAGAAAAAAATAAGGAATTTAAATAGGCCATATCCAACTATAGCTTTCATTTAAAAAAAAAGTAAGTTTATGTCATAACTTTTTAACGGCGAGCGTATTTTTTTTTATTTTAGTCTAATCAAACTTAACATAGAAATATCTAAAAATATTGTTAATAAACTTTTTTGATCTTTACAACAATAACGGAGATATGACACATTTTTAAGATGACAAAAAAACAGTTCTTCTCTAATATCTCAAATACTGGAAATGATAGAATATTTTTGAAAACAGTTCTGAGTATGTCCCAAAAAACTGCCAATTTTTGGTAATTTAACCGTTTCTCTATATTGCCTGTTAAACGAGATACCCATGCAATCCCATCGAGTTTGAACCACCCTGTACAGTGGAATTAACTATATTTTTTAAATCATCTACCCTACAAATAAACTAAATAACTATCGCACTTTAAAATTGAAGTTTAATAATAGTAAAACTCGCATTCTTGAAACCCAAGTTTTGCTATCTAATCTTTTTCCTGACACTGCACAAGTTTTTTAACTTTTTTCTGATTACTGTCCACAGGTATTTATTTACAATTTAAATATCCCATTTAATTCAGGGGATCAACTGTTGACTAAAATTGATAGCATTGATTTAGTAAATTCATCAAATAATAATACACGTTGTGTAGACTTTTGGTTAAAGTGACACTATCTTGTTTACCCGACGTGATTGATTGGCATATATCTACTCTAATTGTGTAAATGTGTGCTAAATCTGCGAGTTACACGGTAGCCAAAATCTATTAATTATAGCAGAACAAAAATCTTAGTCTTAACCTGCCAATCTAATTAATTCTTACTAAAAGATTACGTGCCATCATTTTGAAGTAATGATTAATGCGGTTTTTATATTGTTTACAGTAGTTTCTGTTACTAAGGGCATAACTAAATTCGTTCGTATTGTATTAATTAATAATTAACATTTCTAAATTTAAAAGTTGTGAATTGTCAATCAAATTATTATTCAAAATCGTTTAAAGATTTTGTACCAAAATTACCGAGCAATTTAATTATTTTTTTTAATATTGACAAATTCAGGACTTAATCCAAAGATAATTAATTATTTAACAACCTAACAATGCCAGAGCAATATAATGTTGGGCTTTCATAAACGATAGGGGAAAGTCGGGTAATATCGGACAGCGGGTAATATCGGACAAGTGGTTTTTCGGCCACTTGCCATGCACAGAGGCTGTTGACAGCAACTAGTAGAAGAAAAACGCACACTACATTAGAATGCGTCGTTTCCGTGTGTCAAAGCAATAGAGTTTTTTCTGTTTAGAGAGTGTTTTTTCGTGGACGAAGCTAAGTTTGGAGTGCTGATCCTGCTTAAACGTATAGTACAATCACTTTCTAAGTGTATTGGTAGCAACAAGAAATATTTTTTTTAATGTTTTACGCTTAAATCTGTTCAGGCCTAAACAGTAATAAAAACTTGTTTGGATAACCAAAAATATGTAATTTTCTAAACATTAAATCATGTCCGATATAACCCTCCAACTTTTTGAATGGGCAAAAAGTAAGGTCTTTTTCGATTGCCTAAAAATGGTAAAAAATTTCCCCCTAGGGGTAATTGCTTTTATGGGTGTTTGTACAAACATATCTAAGTATGCTTTGATGCGTAGTATGGTCAAATTGAGCCTTTAACAAATTCACAAATAGTAAAAAAGCTTAACCGTCCGATATAACCCGACCTTCCCCTACATAATAGTGGCCGATGCCTAGTCAAATTAAAAACACTCAGGGAATTTTCTTGATTCACTTTGCTGAACATAAATATGTAATTTTTTTATACCGAACATCCTTTATATTTATACCCTTTTTTATGAGAAATGTAATTGGCTTTTAAAAACATTAGGCATAACATTTGTCTACAAGTAAACTATCTTGAGCAATTGATGTTTTATTAATAATTATTAGGTAAACTAGTGGGCTTTGAAAAACAACCAAAACATTAACAGTGTTAAAGAAAATAGAAAATTAATTTTAGGCTCAAAATTTTCAATCTTTAATAAATTTGTTTTTGAAAGGAATGTTTATATTATCATTGTTTGTCCTAAATTAAAGGAAGTTGTCGTAGTACTTAACATTTTCCTTTTTCAAAATAATCGACCAAAAGAATACCTTTTGCATGCCAAAATAGCGTCTCCATAACCTTTCCGGACGATGGTACTGCTTTCGTCTTGTTTGGAGCTGATTCGCCTCTTGTTGTCCAATGTTTTAACTGTTGCTTGATCTCCTGTGTGTAACGGGTGCATCTAAGTGTCATCCACGGCTACGGATCGGCGTGAAAACAACGCCAAACACTGCTCGGAAATGGATATACGATTGTTTTTGATTCGGTATGAGTAATCGCGGCACCCATCGTGCAAAGGGCTTTCTTATGTCGAAAACTTCGCATATATGTGATGTGCTTGCTCTTTCCATATGCCCACGCTCAATATAACTTCTTGTACTTTTTGACCATTACCTCAAGCGTAGCTGTTTTTTTGTCTGTCTAAACGTTGTGCTGCACAACTTGTGCATCCTTAATGCTCCTACGACCTCGTTTTAAGTTCGCAACCTATGATTTAACTGTAAAAAAAGTTTCTATGTCGGTTGGGGTTAAATCCTTAATAGGGAAATATTTTATTATTGCACGAACTTCTGTTTTCTCTATTGTTTACAAAACGCAAATATTGTTTACTTTGACGGCCGGTCTAATGCAAGCTACTTAATATACCTGATAAAACTTCAAAGCTAATTCAATAAAGAACATTAAAGAATGGCCCTGTAATTTACTTATTATTTAATCTCCGATAAATTTTTATAGGTACCTATATACGTACCTATTACTGCAACGTATATTTAAGCTATTAATTTTTACAATTAAAGCAATATTTAATCGAGGTTTAATGATGTGATAATTTATGTTGGAAATGTTAACATTAACCTTGGTTTGTTTTGTAAGCGATTTAGTTGACATATTTAAATTTTTTGAAATATACTTAATACTAGGTGTACTGCAAAACTTATCAGTTGATTTATTTATAAAAGCCAATTTCAACAAGTACTTAATAAAATTGATTATTGATGCAGTCTTAATCTTAAAACATGTATTGATGTGTGTTTGCACCCTTACAGTGCTGGAACATAGCCAGCATGTCATATATCGCTAAAAGCATGACACATGCGGCAATGGGGACAAATTAAGCGTATAAAATCCCCGTAACCGCATGGGTCGAACGCTATGGGGTGCATTTGTACGCCAGCAAGAGTGGATACATGCGCTCGCTAACTGCTATAAATTACTTTAATTGCTGTCATCAACTTTGCTAATGTGCTGCCACCTATTTGGACTAAGTTACTGATTAAATGTATAATGTTTGTTTAGTAGAAGTTTCAAATTAATAGTTCTAGTTACACCAAGTTGAAAACTTTTAACTCTTTACAAAACTGATAAACGAGAATTAGTGCACAGAATTAACATTTACTGTTACAGTCGTATATTATTGTGTTTATTACTCGGTGGGCAAGTTTTTAACATAAATTACTGTATTATAATGTGATTGCACAATCAATCGACTGTTTCTAAAAAGTTGAACTTTTTTAACATTCATTTACATACATGTTTTTGAGAGTACAAAATCGATTGCACTTGCAAGTGTGATTATTTTTACTGCCAACATAAAATTAGATATCACTTATTTTAATCGTTTTAGTTAATTAAAACATTTAACTTAATTCAATTTGTGGAGGATCTCTTAGAGAAATTCTAAACCAGTTTCAAGACTCGCGTCTATTCGTCAGTACCGCTGTTGATTATACAGGGTGGTCCACATAGAAGGGCCACTATTGGGATGTCGTAAACGGTAACAGCTACATACAAAGAGACCTATTCAGTGATGCTTTAATGTCTTAAAAAAGTTCCGAGGCACGCTAGATAATAAACGAAAATCAAAACGGACATTTTTCAAAAATCGTTTTAATAACTCGGTGATACTTGATGGTACAAAAATATCTTTGGAAAAAAATTTTTGATTTTTTACGCGCTGTAAAATGAAAAAGTTCATTTATTTGAATATTCTTTAAATTCTTACATAAATAAGAAAGTTGCATTTTTTTTAATGGAAACCGTAGTTGGCAATGACTTCATGAAAAAGCATTTTGTCCCTTCCTTTCAATAATTTAAGGTTTAATGTTCTTATTTTGATATTTAGGTCCAAAACAAACAAAATTCATCAAAAAGCTCCTATGAAGTTATAGAGTGCCATGAATTTAACTAATATTAAAGCAAAGTAATGTTTTCATTTTACAGTGCGTAAAAATATCTACAACTTTTCCCCGAAAATATTTTTGTGCCATTAAGTATTACCGCGTTGTAATCGATTTAAAAAAAATTCCATTTTGATTTTTGTTTATTATCTATCGTGCTATGGAACTTTTTTTAAACAATAAAGCATCACTAAGTAGGTCTCGAAAGGGGGAACAATTTGTCTAATTTAAACTTCTTTGTAGCTGTTACCGTTTACGAGATCCCAATAGTGGCCCTTCTATGTGGACCACCCTGTATATCGTTCGTTTGCTGCGATAATCACGTAACATAAAAATTGTAATATTTGGTTATCGGTACAGGGAGAACAGTTGTTATATGCTTTTTTTGTGGTAAGAACGAAATATCCTAAATCTCACCACAATAGAACACAATTAGTTAAACAATTTTATCTACTACCACTTATGTAAATGACTGTTACTGCACAGCCTGCATGCATAGTAAATGAGTCCTAACGCACGGTAAGCAAAACGCACGCTTGTCTAGAAATGTCAAAGTAGGCTTACGTCAAAATTTACAAGACAACGTAATTATATGTGTATATTAGCCAAGAAGCCTTTAAAATCGTAAGTATTATGTGTTCGTAGAAAAAATAAGCTACATAACACGAGTTGTAAAACAATTACGCACTCGTGGAAATACGCGTGCGTAATATGCTTCTTACAACTCTTGTTATGTAATATACTATTAATTTATGACGTTAACAAATTAAATGTTTAAAATGTGCCTACTGAAAAATCGAGATTTTTGAGTTTTGTCATTATTGCACATATGAGCGATATATTTCTTAGTTTCACAATGTAGCCAAAAACTGCTTTTATACCATGTACGCATTATGATTTTAGATCTATTTTCTGCACCTTTTTCATGCAGATTACAACTACATATTATACTTATGCTTGTAGTAATTTCCAAATTGACTAAATAACATAAACCAGTCATAAAATGGCTAAAATTGCCAAACATGTGCAATTGTATATATGTTCTTGCATTCTTAAACTAAAAATATTGAATCTATTCCCATTTGTATGCTTTTAAAACTAGCTCATTTGAAGGTATGTAGTGGATGTTATAATAAAACCGTGTTAAGATGCTCAACCAAACCACAGATTTTTTCCAGTGTCTGTGACAGTCTGTTAAATGTGATTTTTATTTATCCAGAGAAAGCTTGTGCCGAACGCCTTATCATATAGAGTTTCAATTACATTTTATATCGTAGTAGACATTTTCAGTGTAGATTTACTTGTGGTTTTGTGGCGATACCCGCCGCTTCCATTGGGTTACGAAATTAAGCACATGTTCGCAGGTGTTTTGTTTTTCAAGTTCGTTGTTATTAAAAAATCAGTAAAAGTCTATCTAGACTAGTTTCAAGACTCTCGCCGCTTCGTCATTAGATTGATGATTTTCTTCCTACAAACCATATAAGTAAGTATACAACGAACGATTCGTTTTAATTTGCAAAAAAGTGCCACTATTAAGTTTTCCGTAGGAACATTCTTGTGATAATTGTTCAAAAAGGATAAAAAAAAGTTTTACTTACATAGAATTGTATACACAAACTTCGGTAATGAGATCAAAATACGTTAATCATCGATTTTTTTAAATTTAAATATTTTAAAGGTTGTTATAATTACAAACATAATTCTGTAGTAATATTAGGTAATTAATGTTATAAACAATGTTATTCTATTAGAAATACAACGAACAACGGTGTTTGCAGCATACTAAATAAACAGTAAAGTAGGTCCACATCACATTTTATCAATGTTAAGCCGCCATCGCATCGGTTGTTAGATACTCCATTACTTTCAGAATCACGAATAAAGAACAAAATAAAATAAACACCAATACTCTAACTTTAATTTCATCTTCTTAAAACGATTTAAATATAATGTTGTTTTGTATTTATATAAGCATTTATTATTTTAAGTGAAGTGTCGGTGTACAAGGGCATACGTTAATAATTATTTTTTTAAATTTTTGTTTAAAAAAATATAGCTTTGTTTAGCATTTGTAGCATAAATAAATCAATGTAACAACATAAATTATTCAGTGGAACTGGGAAAGAAAAATACGTTTTGTATAATATTCCAGCCACTTAAATCATCAGCTTATCCCTGAAATCAATTTGAATTCTTTCTGCTCTCGTACATGTCTGAAATCGTTCCCAAAGTCCGATTGAGAACACTAATGCGAGTAATTTATAAGCATTGAACGTGCACATAACCTCTATATATCAGAAGGCAATCGGGAAAATCGCTAGAGGGCTTTAAAACATTCCGATGATCGTTTCAGCGTGATTTACAACGGAAATTCTTCGTTCTCGAGGTTATTATCTATGAAACTACCCTTGCTTCTACCATTTGTCCTTGCTTAATGGAATTTGTTTGGTTTACGACTTAAGTTTGCTTTATTCCTTCTGATATTATTTCATGAAACGTTTCGAAAATTGCTTATAATTTACATTAATCAACATACTTAAGAAAATAAAATACAGCTCCGTAGCACTTTACCCGAATACCAAAATAAAACTAAGAAAAAAAAAATTATTTTAAAATTCTTAAACACCCAAAGAGAGTTGTGGATTTTCGCGTTCTCTAAAATTGAAATTAGTATGGCTACAATTTTTGATACTATTTAATTAAACTTAAACGACTTTTAAAGCCAAAACATATTTAACAAGAAAAGGCGTTTTTCGGTGAGTTACGCAGTTAAATTCATCCTTGTTTAATTCGCAGTTACCTTAAAACTTTGTCGTAATCGTAAAAGGTTACTTTTTTCTACTGAACTCTCTTAAAGTTGAGACGCTTATCAAAAGTACAATTATGTAACATTATACAACATTCTGCAACATAAGAGCTAATACTCCAAATATACGAAAATATAAGGCCCTTGCGGCCCTTTCGTTTTAACAACTAACTGAAGTGATTCTATCACATCACTTTGATTTGACGCGTTCGATTTACTGTTGAACTGATATTAAAGTGAAACATATCAGTTGAACTGATCTAGCTCTCGACCTAAATCACTTTAACTGAATCGTTCATTTCAGTTGTGACGTCATCACATAACCTCAAAATTACATGGTCGTACTATTGTTATTTAGTTTAATCTACGGACAATTAATGCAAAAATGAATACTTTTGAGTGTATAATAGTGGTAATATCAAAACTAAAATTAATTATTAGTAATCCTGCATTCTATCTCTGATTTTATAAACTATGAAACTAACCTAAAAACTTTGACAGATAGTAAATTGTCAGACTCCGGTTACAAGCGTTCGTTTTACTTCAATAATTTCATTTAGTCACGTGACCGTTTTATGACGTTTTCTGAAGTGATAGAATGAATCACTTGCTGTGTAAAACGAAAGGCCCTAATTATAATATATGAACTTACTACAAAGTTCTCTGTAGTAGTCATCTTAGGTACATGAATGAAATTTTCACTATACAGTGTGTCCAGAATTCGAGGCTCACCATGGATAACTTTTAAATCGTAATAGATACAAGGTCGGTCAAATGGGACAAAAGTTACCTACTTCATAGAGGTATTGCCGCCATTTTATAGCGATCAAAAATATCGACCACTTTTGTGAAAAACTTTTTTTGCTATATCTCATAGTAACCGAGATAAATTCATGTAAAAAAATGCCACTTTTGGTTTTTCATCAATATCAAATTAGCCTTGAATTTTTTTTCAAAAACAAAAGCATCGCTGTATTTCTCTATGAAGTAGGTAACTTTTGTCCCATTTGACCGACCTTGTATCTATTACGATTTAAAAGTTATCCATGGTGAGCCTCGAATTCTGGACACACTGTATACTATAAAATATATTTGTTTTTGGGTATTTTGCTATACAACATTCTTGGAGGTATTTGCTTATTAAAGCTTTTTACATTATTCTTTAACTTTCCGTTTTTGTACTGTTATTTTATTACCTAATACAATCGGCTACAACACAATATTGATCTCCTCGGTATAATTTCATTGCTTTACCTGAACTCACATTTTATTTTTATTTTTTAATTTATTTTTCTCAATTGAAATATAGTACATAGCATTTTTTAAACTGTTGCCCAAAAATATGATGTCTCATATGTCTGAGGCAACAACAAAGATTGAACAATAAAGATCTTACATATCACAGGAAGACATTTTTTGAAAAACGTTAAAAAAAACATTGATTGCAACGTTATGGTTCTGGCCACTCTACAAAAGATGGAAAAGATATCTAGTATATGTAGGTATATCATTTTAGAAATAGCGCTTTATATGAACTAATTGCAGATTTTTGTGCAAGTAGCTTGTTTAGTAACAAAAAAAGCTGTGGCAGTTTACAAGCAAAAAAGTATGAATTTAAACAGTACGCATCAGCACACTAAGTCAAAACTTTGTAAACGTTATAAATAGGCACGTTTAAAAAAAGTTAAAACATCGGTTAAAACATTGTGCCGATATTACTAACGTTACTACCTGATACGTAGTAGTTTGTACATTACGCTTATGGGAATGAATGACTATCCTATTTCGTTTATAACTTTTTCAACAAGAAGGCGTTTGTTTTAATATGGTTCATTTAAAACCAAAAAAGCTAAGGTGACCTATTTGGAATTTTGTTTTTAGATAAAATGCATTTCGAACAATCTTGTTTTCAACAAAAACTGTTCATTGTGCATAAACTGCTATTATTGGAAGCTATATAGGAAAAACAACAAAAATGAACAACTTTTATAATTTTTAAAATAAAATAGACTTAAGCGAAGACCAAAAATTAAGCTTTTGTAAAAAGGGCAAAATCCAGTCACTTAAAAAAAAAAACAAATACCTACGAGTACGAGTACATTGCATTGTTTTCACAAGGTAAATACGCAAAACATATACAGGATATTTAATCACTGCTGGTTTAATAAGTGTAAAAAACATGCCCTCTTGTGACTTACATATTGTGCCAAGATTTTAAAATTGTGTTGGTGTATAAAAACAAACTGGACATTTTAAAATCGTATTGGTTTGTATAAAAAAAATTGGAACAGAATATATTTTGTTACTACACGGCCAACGACAACTATGTTTTGATGTTATTAGATTCTTAACAAATGAGTATTTCCAAAATTTAAATAAAATTTTGAAACTAATAAAGAAATGAAAATGAGGTAGGTATAACAAATTAACAAAGTTCAGTTCTGTAGTTTGAAGCAAATTGCAGATTATATAAAATAAATGCAATAAAAAAAACGTTAAAGTCGCTGTATTCATAATTATTAAATATTTACGATTTATGATCCAAACCAGCAGACTTTTTTGTGATTAAAAAAATATAATAAATATGAGTTTGATGTCGTGCTTTAAACTAGCTTTACATAAAGTTTTAAAATAATTTTTATTTTTGTAAGTATACTAAATAAATATTAAATAGACAACCATCAATCTTGTGTTGATGGTGTCATAGCTATCTATACATTAAAACACTTGATCATAATAAACAAAATATTTAACGAAATGTTCCTTAAGAAAAAAATGAGCCAAACATTTTCTTATCTTTCAGCTAAAAAAGTTTTAAATTATGTAGACTCACAAGAGGGATACATAAGGCTTAATTCCTAAACAGACATCTGTAATAAAATGATAATTATTAAAAAAATAAAACTAAATGTGTTTGTGCTATACAGGGTGTCCCAAATTCGAGTAAATGCATGGGGATCTCGCTTATCTTAAGAGCTACGAGGTCGGTTAAATTAGGGCAAAGTTGCTAAATTCGATGCTCATTAATAATCCAAAGAGAAATTGGAAATATCTCAAACGGTATCCGAGAAAATTAGGAAAAACTGGAAAATACGATTTTTGAAAATCGTCTATAACTCCTTTGGAGTATGAAATATTTTAAATGTGTCAAAACATTGCTCAAGCAACTTTTCAAGCCGAATCGAATAGTGGTCACAAATTTTTCCTAGGTCGATTCGTTTTTGTTTTAGACAACCAACTTTGTTTTTTTTATGGGCAGCATATCGCGTTTTTCTTCGTTATTAAAGTTCATTTTTACGACTAACAGGACTTTAAAACTTTTAGTTTGTTGATCGGTTGTCATGGAAACAACATAAACTACCATGACCGGCCAACCTGATTTATAATGGTTATTGTTTAAAATGTATTTTTTCACATATCACAATGAAAGAAAAAGTAAAATACCATGTGTGATACATCAATGCATTTAGAAAAATAAATGCTATTTGATAATGTAAATAGCAAAAATTGCGCCCATAAGAAAAAATAAAGTTGGTTGTCATAAAACAAAAACGAATTCATCTAGAAAAAATTTGTGACCACTATTCGATTCGGCTTGAAAAGTTGCTTGAGCAATGTCTTTACACATTTAAAATATTTCATACTCCAAAGGAGTTATAGACGATTTTCAAAAATCGTATTTTCCAGTTTTTCCTAATTTTCTCGGATACCGTTTGAGATATTTCCAATTTCTCTTTGGATTATTAATGAGCATCGAATTTAGCAACTTTGCCCTAATTTAACCGACCTCGTAGCTCTTAAGATAAGCGAGATCCCCATGCATTTACTCGAATTTGGGACACCCTGGATAGCCAATAAAGAGCAGACGTTTAAAAAGTTCGTAAAACCAGTGCTGGAAAATATTCAAATATCGAGCGAATTATAATTTAAATTTTTAGTTGCTTTAAATTAGTCAAAAGTTTGCCTAAAATATAATATGGATTAACAAAACATAGGTAACATCAATTTATTTAAGAGAAATAACTTTCGATAACTATAAAATATTATCGGTATAAAAATAAGCAAGTGTAAATACTATAGTCAATAAAACTTGTCAAAACATTAAATAATAATTTAAAAAGCTATAAAATTAAAGTTATCAATTGCCGTTCAACAGTTTTAAAATATGTAGTGCAATGAAAACATAACACCCTAGCGTTTGAAAATGACATCTTTGTCGCACTAATGTAAGTTGAATAACAAAAAGCTGTACCCTTTAAATTAGAACAAGTCAAAAATAAATAAAAGAAGCAAACTCGACAGATGGTCACCTGCTAATATAACTTATATAAATACAGGGTGGTTCTAAATAGACCTAATATCAACAAACCATTGAATTATAATGGGTAGTCATAAAATTTAGCGCTTAATTGGGGTTGGGGTGGAGCTATTGTCACTTTAGTCCTGTTTGCACACATCTCGTTGATGCTAAATGATAATATTCTGCTATCACTTTGAATGAATGCAATAACTGCATGTGTTGTATCCATGTAATCATTGTTAATTGCAAATTTGACGTTTACGTATGTGCGATCATTTCGATAATTAGTTAATTCTGTAATGAAGCAAGTTCAGTTGAATATCATAACATAATTCTATATTTTGACGGTCAAAATATTTTTTTGTGGTGTAGTAATAATTCAGATTAAAAAAATGCATCGATTTCTTTAAATTGTTTTATTTGTTAATCATACCTACAACTTTTTTTTTTTTTAAATTTTAAATCACCAGATCAGCAATCTGATTTGGTATATATACATGGTGTGGTTTTACGTCACTCCTACTCTTAATGTTAAATAAACTACTATAAGGTAACTATTAAAACTTTACGTACGTGTCAACACTTTTAACTTTTTTGTCGTTTCGAAAAATTTTTTTTTTTATTGGATTTTGTGACAGATTAATAATTTAATAGGTAAAATTCATCCCTTACTTTTTATAAAATTTAAACTTTATTGCTTACCAGGGAAGGTCACGATATGTTGTCGCTAGAATCTGATCAAGGCTGTGTTAATTGCATCAAAAACAGCAAAACTAAATTTTTTCCAGAGTTATACGTACCACTGGCCATTTCCTTCGGAAAAATAGGGAAAAAATTAAAAACTTGAATAATACAAGTAATGTTTGCGGTCGCGTTGGCCATGAAACCGTCAGAGATAAACTCGAAATTCTTCTAGTTACCAATTCGCGCATCCTTTGCAAGTAAAATGGTGCAAAGTTTTTGAAAAAACGCTTTCGGAGAAAAACGTCAAAAACGAAACCCCTGCAAAAGCGCTATGATTTAAGAAGTTGTATAACTAATTCTATGCGACTTGCATAGACGTTTAACACAGAGGAAAACGTTTTTACAAGTGCCTCGTTTTTCGCGTTTTTTGCTGGAACCGTTGAGGATTTTTTCAAAAAATTTGCACCATTTTACTTGCAAAGGATACGCGCATTGGTAAATAAAAGAATTTCAATTTTATCTCTGACGGTTTCATAGCCAACGCGATCGCAAAAATTACCTTTAATACTCAATTTTTCAGTTTTTTCCCTATTTTTCCCAAGGAAATGGTCAGTGGCACGTATAGGTAACTCTGCAAAACATTTAGTTTTGATGTTCTTGATGCAATAAACACAGCCTTGATCAAAATCTAGCGACAACATATCGTGACCCTCCTTTGTTAGTATATAAACCACAGTTTAAAAAAATTTAAAATACAAAAGTGTAGTCAAATGTAAAACCCAAATTTTAAAGACTTTAATTACAAGAAATTTTATTTTAAAAAAATTAAATGTATTCGTAAGGTAGAGAGGATCATGTATTAAATTCCACATTATTATGTTTTTGCATTTAAGGTAACTAAATTTTACCTATTCTTAATTAATTATTCCAATTTAGATCAATAAACTTATATTTACATTTTTACTTTAATAAGGTATTAAAAATTACCTACTTGGTTAATAATGAAAGCTTAATTGTTAAAAACACTTAAAACATTTTAATATTCAATTGCTAATGTAAACATAATGTAACGTGATCTTTGTTAAAGATGTATTAGTGAGAAAATCTATTACAAAATTCAAGAGTCTACTTTTTCTGAAAACACAAAAATTTTGGAAAACGCACACTTAGGTACTATCAGAGATGGTAAAACGCGCCTGTTTAAAAAATAAAGTTTCAGATAATATAACTAATGATTTAAAAGCCAAGGTATAGCGTCATTAAATAGATTTTAGAAAGAGTTTTATGAGGATAAAAATCTTAACAAAGATTTAGGTCCACTTCTATCGTTTTTTTTTTTGCTTATAAAGTCCATAAAACTATACATGAATAATCTAAAACAGTGTTTACCACGTACCCCTAAAGGTACGCGAAAAGATTTCAAGGTACACGACAGAATTTTTAATTTTACTTTAGCATTTTTAGCTGTAAAAATCTACCCCACTCCAAAGTAGTCGTATTTTCGACCGAGAGGGGTCGCCGGTAAGACTAAACTCCCAAAAGGGGTACGAGATGGTTGTAAGTTTGGGAAACACTGATTTTAAAGATAAGCGGCTTATTAACAAATTATAAACGCTATTTAACTATCTCCATTTAATAAATTCCTTAGCACTTACTGTAACAAAATATAGGCATGAAATTCGACCAAGACTGTATATCATACAAACATATTGTTAAATAATCTTCTTTCTTATTTATCGGGTCCTCTTGTACCTTTCGGTGTCGATGCATTTTTGCTAGTTCTTGATTATGTGTGTTAAATAATATAAGCCTAAATTTTGCTTTAAATGCATTTAGAGTTTAGCTGTAATTTTTAATAAATTATAATCTAAATGAATTTAAATAAATTCCAATAGTTATTGTTTTAAATTTAAAGCAATGCTAAATATAAATAACTTTCGAGTTTCCAGAATTGCTTTGTTATATCGCTTTCGGTACATCAAACGCCATAATAGATTATCAAAAATATCTTTTTTATATCCGGGCTTTTAAATATGGGCCGGTTTACTTTGTATCTTTACATAAGAACCCACTCGTTGTAATTTTATCATAATCAGCCTATAGAAACTTAGCAAACAGAAATATCGTGATTAAATAATGATAAAAAATATTTACTGTCCCAAAAATATGCTAACGTTTAAAAGTAAGGTAAAAATACGACATATGTTTTTATTAGTATGTAGTGACAAACTAAAATCAATTCACTGCTATATTTTTTCTGAAATAATGAAATTTTTAGCTGGTTTAAGATAAAATATCTTGCTTAAAAAATATTTTTTTAACGGACCTATACATCAATTTTATTTTATTTTTAATGATAGATTACAAACACACTCAATTAATATTAAACTTTCATTGTTAAAGTTGTTAGTTTGCAGGTTATTTAATTAAAAGAAAAGACCAAGAAAATTAAAAGTAGGTATTTAAACTTTAAACAATCAGTCACTGTTAAATTTGTTACGCAAATATAACATACGATATTTATTTATACGGACGTAATTACTGTAACTAATGCTTTAAGTTACCCAGTATTTTATACTGTTCACAAGCATAGAAAAATAAATAATAACAGTTAAATTATCTGTATCAACTCCTATGCATTGAATTATAATATATTTTTATGAGTACATTTTTGATAGTTTAAAATTAATTTTTCTTTATTTTCAGTTTATTTAGATAACTATTATAGGTATGTCCAATATATTTAATGTTGTTGAGACATTAAGCTAATGATTGTTTTTAAGACGGGCATAGTTCCTGGTAGACTGGAAGCATTAGTTGTCTGTCGCAATTTGCGAACGTTTTGTTTAAGGTTGTGTGTATTCTTGAAAGACTCTTTGTTTCTTTACTCCTATTTCATTTCTAATAATCGGTGATTTTTCTGTAATGAAACCATTAGAATATTGGTTGGGATGCTGGTACATGCTTTAAAATCTGGAACGTGTGATCACCTTAGTTAAATATTAGCAAATTAGTTAATTTAAGACATCATATTAGCCGGAGATGCATGTAACTATGCTGAATGTAATGTCACATTAAAGCTACTCAAACAACATTCCATTGATTTAATGCAGCTTTGTCGTTTTGAGGATATTCTAATGAATTCTGTTTCACCACTTTATGTCATTAAACTTTGATTTACATTTGTTGGCGTGGGTTTAACTATTTTCCATGACTTGTATTTGGTAAGGTTTTGTGTGAAAATTTAAATAAAAATGTACCTAGTCATAATTTTTAAAAACATAACAAGTTATAGTTGGTGTTTTATAAAAACGATGTTTTAAGATTTTTTTGAAATTTGACGTCAAAGTCTGATAGAAAAATGTCTATACTAAAAATGTTTCATTACAACTGAATAGCAATAAGAAAATTGGAATATCATGAATTAACAGCTCATTAAAATTTGATTCATTATGGCTCGTGTAATTAATATTTGAAGAATAAGTAGGATAATTTTAAATGGTCTAAAAGTGAAAATACAAAAAATAGTTTATAGGATTTAGTAATTGTGTCATCACACTGGTACAATGAATAAATTTATAAATAAATTTAAGAAACCTCGATCTTCATAATAAAAAAATGTTAAAAATTTGTAGGAAAAAAGTAAAATTAAAATTTATTTTTTTTGCTTCTAATTGTACCAAAATTACCGCTGTCTGCCTTCACAGCCTACTTGAAAATATTACGTTGCCCAAATAGTTAACAATAAAATTGCGATATCTCGGAAAATATCAATTTTAGCTATGAAATAGGTTAATTGTTTTTGAAGGACAATTAAATTTTCTTTAAGATTAAAAACTACAGGGTGTTGTATTTGTATTTACAAAAAACAATGAATTGTCGACGTTTTAAGTCTTAAGTCTAAGTATGATTAGTTTAAACAGAAATTAAAAATATAAAAATATACAGGGTATTGGTATTCCATTTAAAAATTTGAAGCTAGAATCCGTTTTCGGTTGAACCAGAAGTCGTATTAAAACCTCAATATTTTCATCGAATTCGGAACATGCGATAATGGTCAGATTCTAAATTTCATTGTAATATCTTTTATAGTATTCTAAATATTTGCCTGTTACTTTAGCGTAGCGTATTGATTTTCATACATATTGTATATATTGATTTTAGAAAACAACAATACATGCGTGTAATACTCAATAAAATAAACAAAAAAAACTTAAAAATATTAATCTAAAACCTTCGTTTGGGAGTTAAAGTTTTTTTTTCTGAAAAACTGTTTCGTTTTATTCAAGAATACTAACGGAGCGTGGTCTATCACAATCAACCAAATCCGGTTCAATTTTTTCCCTTAATTAATTCTGAAAATTATTTTCCTGCTTGGCTGTCTGCGATTTGTATAAGCATCTTGGTATGGAGTGTGTTCTTTTAGCCTTTTTTCCATGATAATCTAAATCTATGTCTGTCATTTTACAATTTGTATAACTGTTACACATTTTTAAAAACACAAACCACCTTGTTAAAATAGTTTCTATAATTAACAGTTTAAATAACTGGTAGTGATTAAAAGTGCGAATGCAGATCTCCCGGAAAATTAACCAATAATTGGAAACGTAGGACCTTTGCTTTTTATGGATTTTAATAATTTATTTAAAGAATAGCATATGACTTAAAAATTTGCGACCACCCTGTACAACGATCCTATGGCGTATAAAAATAAGGAAAGTAAATGAACAAAATACAAAATTATATGCTGTCGTTTTAGAAATAACATTGTTATCACTTTCGGTAAAACAGAAAACGATAATAAGTTTTCATTTTGAAGCATTTAAGCCAAACATATCTAAAACTAGGGCACTTTTTAAAATGTTACACATATTTCATTGTGTACTAAAAAGCGGTTAATAAACAAAAGTATAAACGAAACCACGAAAATAAGATTCATTCATAAGGAATTCTTACGCTAGGCCGTATTATTTTATTGGCCTTACACATTACATTAGAGACATGGTAATTTTTGCGAAACATTTGCGACAGCTTTTAAAGTAAAAGCCAATTACAACTACACCAATATTTTTACAAGCGATTAACATGTAAGGGGGAATATTTGATGCAATTATTCTTATTGAACAGTATTTATTTTCGTGCAAGCATGCCTCGGCAACGGCTAAATGGATTATGCAATTACAGTGATGCGGTGTAGTGACCTTCCTTTACAGTTCCCTACTTTACCATCGTTTTTCACGTGAATTAACAAATTTGTCGAGGTTATACCGCAATAACTAACTAGCACTTGTTTAGATTTAATAGTTGTTTTACGTAACCTACAGGAGATATTGAGGATTAAAAAAACGTCAGATATATGCAAGTATAATGAAATTATTTGTTGATTTTTTGGATTGTTTATTTCGCTATGGATAACTCAATAAAAAAAAAACATTAATTTTAAAGTAAGCATATAATAAATATGAAGTAATAACAAAAAAAAGTGACTTACGCTAATTCAGTAAAAACTAGCAACCGAAAAATTATTTGACAACGGCCTCTTGATGACAATTTTTTACAGATACATAATACCCCAAATCAAAGTTTCTCTTTCCTTTGGTTTTATTGAATGAAATCATTGCAATTTTTTTTAAGATAGTCTCTCCAAACGGCTCAACCGTTTAATTATATTTTTTTAAACATTATATAACGTTTACAATTTAGAGTGTTGTTTTGTCCTTGGACGTTTAGGCATTTTCTTATTAAATTTTGGCCTGTCCTCACTACAGTTCAACGGGACACTCACCAGTCAGTTTCTGATTTTTCTTACCAACATTAGATAAGAAATTTATTTGAGTAGGTTGCATTTATGTTTTCCTTTTCATTAATTTACTGAAGTGACATATTTCAACAAAATCTCTTTTAAGCAAATAACGATTCCTATTATTTATTTGAATAATTGAAATGCGTCGGAGTTTTGACGAATGCGGCTTTTGTTTATTTGTTTGTTTGTTTTTTTAAACGACCATCCATGGAAAGCTTGTTAAAAAGTTATTTTGGCTGGCATAGTTAAATTTACTAAAATTTTGTTTTCTTAAGTAAGTGTTTTGTTGACATGAAATTTTATTCAAAAGCATGAATAGTGTCACAAAAGCTATTAAACAAAACAAATTTCAAAAATTGAATATTTCTACTATTAAGTTAATTATGCATTTTCAAAAGTTTTAAATATCGCTACAAATTGAGCTATGTTATATGCACGTTTAGACTAAATTAATCGATTTACTAGCTCTTATATTAAGCGAGTAGCGAGATCACCAAAGTGGCCCGCATTAAAGTGTTATACCCTTATACCTTGTACCTACGCACATATACCCTTATACCTTGTACCTACGCACACACAATTATAACAAAATGTTTTCTTTTTTTATATTACCAAAACAGGACTCGTATATTAAAAAATTGCTTTTGTAACCAACAAAGTACTTTAAACTTCTTCATTTATAAGAGTTTATTGAATTTCTTCCTAATTTTTTAGCATACATTATAGAGACACCTAATATCATAGAATAAGAAATGTAATTTTCAAATTTAAAAAATATACAGGGTGATTGATTGAGACCGGTACCTAAAAATATATAAAGAATGAAAAAGGGTATGGATCTGAAATTTTGGTTATGACCATAATGGCATATGATATGGTTAATGAAAATATTTTCAAGATGGCGACACTTCTGGAAATACCGGAAGTTGACGTCTACTTTCTTATTTCAAATACAATGGTCTATTTTTTATTGCGTATTTGGATTTAAAACGTTATTTCAGAGGGACTTTTATTAGCATTCCCTATACCTAAGTGCAGTCATTTTTTAGATTTTTGGACTTTTTTGAAAATTTTTTGATTTTCATCGTGATGCTTAATATTTTCTAACACCGCCATTTTTGAAGAAAAAACGCTTAAATTTAGACCATGCCTAGAAAAAACCTTGGAGTACATCTTGGAATTTATGCAATCGATGCATTACTTACAGGGTGTCCAAAATTTAATTTTCTTTTAATACAACTTCAGACCACTAAAACTCGTTTATTTTCAAATACAATGCCCAAACTTTTATTTCATTTTCTAATGCAAAATTACATTCTGCATCAATCTGTATTAGCGTTTCCTATACCTATGTGCAACAATTTTCGAGTTATTAAGAATTTTTGATAAAGTTAAGAGACAATGGACAATTTCAGAAGATTATTGAAAGTGCGAACGAATAGTTGTGCATTTTTAATGTAGCTTGTATAGCATAGTATGTTAAACCCGAGTATTGCGCTGCCAATCGAATTGACCGCTAAAGCCGCGTTTTCCTAGCAGCGGGAATTGTACGCGGCGTAGAACGTAGGAACAGTCAACATAGAGAGATTATTAATCGTCGCCGCGTACAATTCCTGCTGCTAGGAAAACGCGGCTTAAGGATGGTCATTTAAATAGCCCAGGATGTTAACTTCATTAGTTTCATTAATTGTCACACGCTTAGGTCGAATACTAGCAGATTTCACTCTTCTAAATTGAAGAAAAAAAAAAATGGTTCTGAGCATTGAAATTTCTGTCTGGTCATTACAGTCAAATAAGGATAACTCTCACTGAACACACGGCAAGTACTTTCAATAATCTTATTACATTCTTCATGAATATAAAATAAGTTCAAAATTTCTTGTTTGAATACTCTTGATTTTACATTGTCATAGATACTTTAGACAAACGCAATAAAAGTGGTGTACAGTTATTAATATTGGCATTTGCTGTCATTTCCAAGGCCTACTATTTAAAAATGTTGCAATTTCTCTAAAACTTTATCAAAAATTCTTAATAACTCGAAAATTGTTGCAGATAGGTATAGGAAACGCCAATACAGATTGATGCAGAATGTAATTTTGCATTAGAAAATGAAATAAAAGTTTGGGCATTGTATTTGAAAAAAACGAGTTTTAGTGGTCTGAAGTTGTATTAAAAGAAAATTAAATTTTGGACACCCTGTAAGTAATGCATCGATTGCATAAATTCCAGGATGTACTCCAAGGTTTCTTCTAGGCATGATCTAAATTTAAGCGTTTTTTCTTAAAAAAATGGCGGCGTTAGAAAATATAAAGCATCACGATGAAAATCAAAAAATTTTCAAAAAAGTCCAAAAATCTAAAAAATGACTGCACTTAGGTATAGGGAATGCTAATAAAAGTTCCTCTAAAATAATGCTTTAAATCCAAATACGCAATAAAAAATAGACCATTGTATTTGAAATAAGAAAGTAGACGTCAACTTCCGGTATTTCCGGAAGTGTCGCCATCTTGAAAATATTTTCATTAACCAGATCATATGCCATTATGGTCATAACCAAAATTTCAGATCCATACCCTTTTTCATTCTTTATATATTTTTAGGTACCGGTCTCAATCAATCACCCTGTATATGTACTTAAGTTATGGCTAAAAACAGTTAGATACGCCTATTATACCCTTCGAACATTGGAATGAAGTACAGAAATTTTGTTACTTATAAAATATTGTTGTATCAAGGATGCAGTTAAAAAACTGTTTATCTTGCAACCTCTAATCCTAAAGAAAGTTTTATTTATATTACAAATTTGAATTCATCGTGGATATCAGAAAATAATTTCATTTTGTTACATATTTAATTGCAATTAAAAAAATATTGAAATTTATTATGAATTGTTAAATAATGTTGATCGCTAAAAGACATTTTATTGAGTACGTATATAAAATTATAGAAACGTGTTTATTTATCACTTAAAAGTATTTTGTTTATTTACTAAATTGATAAATTCAGTATTCATAAAAAATAAATAACACAGAATGTATTAGTAATTCACGCTTTCGCTCACTCACCAGCGCACCTGTTCGATTAATTTGATTAGTGAATTACTCGCTTCATCGCCAATGTACAATGATTTATACCAACACTGCAAAATAAAACAATTTCGTCTGGTATCGCTTAAAGCAAATTATCATTTCTAACAGCGAGAGCATTGTGAATTACAGCCGCTGTTTCTAAGATTAGCCTTTATCGACGTTTCGACAAAAGAGGGTGAAATTAGGGGTGTCGTTAAATGTATTAGGATATTAAATTATCATGACAATGGCACAATCAGAGGGTTGTAGTGATAAATATACTACAAACATACGGCCTTTTGGCCACAGGTTTTATACGCAATATGGTGACAAATTAGAGAAGGCCATGCCAATGAATAATTAAATAAACAGTGGAATAAAATAACGAGTGTTTTGTTTGTCGACATCGTTTATTGTTGATGGCGCTATTTTAATTTTGAAACTGTTTGATTGAGTTGTTTAGAGATTATCAAGTAGAACTTTTAGTCATCCTTAAATTTATTATTTTGTGCTTGTTATATTAAATCTTTAAATTGACCGGTAAACTGTTTTCATTACACTAAATCTTCACTTTTTTCCTTTTTACGGCAAGTTTATTAAACAAAGTAAGAGTTGGAATTTTGTCGTTAACGCTTTAACAAAATAAAATACCTACTTATTATTATGCATCCACTTTTGGTCATCCGCGTGTCCTCGATACGCATAGTAGGAAGGACCAAGTCTTTTAAGTATTTGTAAGACACTAAAAAATTAAAGTCTTTATCTTGAAATTGGATACTCCTTTAACAAAAAATTAGTTTTTAATTTTTAGTTTTTGATTTTAAATATGGTTTTAGCTTTTCTGGTCATCCAAGGAATTTTGTTGTAAGATGTACGAACAGAATATGGATAAAATAAATATAAAAAGGCGGTGTAAAATATTACATTTAAGTAATTTGAGTTTACTTCTTTGTCGTTAATTTATGAAAGTCTTAGTATGAGAATATTTTAAAGACAAAAATACATGAGATATCACAATTATTTTTCGTTTTAAACTCCCAAAAAATGCCGTTTTTAATTTAAGTTTTCTTTTTTAAATTATTTTTATGAAATAATCTTTGCACATTTGTAATTTTTTAATATTATTTTAAGGTTGTGGACCTGGCCATGCAATTTTGGGAAAAACAAGGCGACCAAGAACAGCTTTTACTTCACAACAATTGTTAGAGCTCGAGAAACAATTTAGACAAAACAAATATCTTTCAAGGCCCAAAAGATTTGAAGTCGCTACTAGTCTTATGTTAACAGAAACACAGGTGAGTTAGTTTTCTAAATTTTGCAATGAAGTAGAGAGAAAAAAACACCACAGTAAACTTATCCACAATTTCACAAAAAGATTACACCAGCAAAATGTTTAAAGTCTAACTTTATTGTTTTATTTAATAATAAATTTCATACATACCCCCCTCCCAAATTCCACTCAACATGGGGTTTCCATTTACCTATATTAAAAGATATGAGCTGTCTTTTAAGTTAGAGCATTTTTTGTTAATTTTGTTTTAGAGACAATTTTACTTTTAATCCTAGGCTTTATTTGCAGTCTGCTTACTTTAAGCAAATTTGTTAACAATATTGATAGGGTCCAGTGACAGTAACTAAATATTTTATTTTATTTAACTAACTTATTACAAGCCTAATTAAGGTTGAGTTACTAAATTACTTAGATTAATTAAATCTAAAGCTAAGTTTTAGGTTACTAGAATTGTCGAACTGTCGAACAACAGTTTCCTGATACAAGTTTTTATGTACATATTTACTACACTCTGATGTCAGACGTATCGCATATTTGGCCTATCATCAGCGCTCCTATTTCTCACGGAAGCCATATAAGAATATTAATATGATTTTTAAAGTTTTTTATTATTCCGTCCGAATCAAAATTTAATTGGTTATTTTTTCTTTAGATGTAACTGAACACAAAATTATGCAATTTTGACTCAGTTTAACCGACGCGACGTGAAAAACATTTAATTTAGAACGCCCTTTACATTATTTATACTTAGAAACCGTAGTTTTTATTAATGTTATGGTTACAGTTTAAAAATAAAAATATTTAATACATACAGGGTGATTCAGTTTGACTGTCCACCCCTATAACATTGTTATTTTAAGAAAAATCTCCCATAAACCTCATATTTTTGTAAATTGTGGAAAATTATCTATCGAATGACGTTCAAATGTTTTTTCTACGATGAAATATGTCAGACTAGCGACAGTCAACTTTTTTTTAAAAATTACATGGTATACTTTTATTTATTGATTCTGATAGAAAATTAAATTCTAAACCCGATAGTGCATTAAAAACATAAGAATAGATAGGTACATCAAAAAAAGAAAAAAGAAAAATGGGTTCAAAGTTGTTTATTATTTTTCGCAAAAACGTTGTATTTGACTAAACAAAACACGATCGCTATAGTAATTGACAGTTTATAACTTGTCTAATTGTGTCTTATTACTTTTTGATCAAAAATCGTTATTTCGTGAGCATTAAATTGAAACGCCTTAAGTACCTACACACTAACAGAAGCAAATTGACAGAAGATCCATTTTCAAAATAATGATTTTTTGTGGGAAAATAATAAAACAATATTAGACAAGTTATAAACTTTCAATTACTACAGCGACCGTGTTTTGTCTAGTCAAATACAATGATTTTGTGAAAAATATCATTAAATTTAAAACTCATTTTTCTCAAAAAGTTTCCTATGTATGCTTATTTTTTTATGCACTATCGGATTTAGAATTTAATTCTCTATCAGAATCAATAAAAAACAATATACCATGTTATTTAAAAAAAAAAAAGTTGACTATCGCCAGTCTGACATATTTCATCGTAGAAAAACATTTGAACGTTATTCGATAGAGAATTTTCCACGATTTTCAAAAATAAAATGTTTATAGGGGTTTTCTCTTAAAATAACAAAGTTATAGGGGTGCGACAGTCAAACTGAATCACCCTGTATGGTATAAAGGCAAAGTTTTAATTTCAAATATTAACTTACAGCAATCAAAGTTTTTAAAAACTCAAATAGATACCCTTATATAACAACCTAAGTGTGGTTAACGATGACTGATTGTGTTTTAAATTTATATATCTACAAATGTGATATTTTAATAGTTAACAACATTTTGACCATCGATTACTTTTTCTTTGTTTTTTAATAATTTAAATTTTTATATTCTTTTTATTGCTAAGCGATTTAAAAAGTTTAATGTATATCTATTGTGCTCTTTTTGAGAATTTATTCATTTGGTAGGTAAGTGTAAATCAGCATGGAGAACGCTGTTTTAGATGCCATTGTTAGTATTTAAAATATATTCAAACAAATAGTTTATGCAGTTAATTTTTTTTAAACATCTTACTTAACATAAATTCAATGATAATTTACACTTTGCATTCGATTAAATTCTGATTTTGATATTTTCTGAGCGACCACGTCTTTTTAAAATCTTATTTATATGATTTTAATGACAAATTACTGGTGTATCTAGTAATATAGCTAATTTGTGTTATTTTAGTTGGTTACACGTTGGTGCGTGGTACAGTTTCTTGATTTTCAAAGATAATTCTAAACAAAAGCCGAATAAACCAAATCTTCTATTTAAGCAGACTCAATACTACTTTCTTCAAGCTGAAAGTTATGGGCAAGCTAAGTAGAAGTTCAAACAAACAGACAGAAGTAATATTTTAGGATTGCAATGACTAACTGCGCGAAATGTGACATAAATTTATCATGTCTGAGCGCTTTCCCGATTTTATACTTTCTTCTTCCAACGAAACGTTGTTTGAATTTTATTAAAAATGCTATTTTACTTTTAATATAATCATCATCGGTTTTAAAATGAACTGGTGTTGATTCTTCAATTACGAAACTAATATTTAAACACTCTTAAAGCCATTTCAGAAAAAGTGGATATGTTTAATTAAACGACTGTTAATTCTGATTTGTTGGTTTTCCAGTAGCGGCTTTTCATTATCGGTTAAATCAGTTACAAGTCTAATCCATTAAAATGCCATTTATAATTATTACACAATAAACGGAAATAGCGATTATCGGTTATTTACTTTATTTCGGCTATTAAAATAATTTTTAAATAAGTGGACTTTAAATACTCGCCGCAGAGCACACATGAAGTTCCGCGGTTGGGTTTAAAGAATGTTGCGGCACAAATGAAAGAGACTCGTTGCTTTTAACCAGGTCTGTACGACTTTCAACAAGTCACCAGCTAAATCAGACAACCGTTTTCAAATTATACCACAGACTTAATACTAACTTATTAATAACTGGGACAAAACAAAACTTATTTAAACTAAGAACAAATTAACTTAAAGAAGATTGAAATGTAATTTTACACTGAAATAGAAAAATAAGGACGGTATAAAATAAATGAAAAACGAGAGTATTATCATTGTCGTTAAGGTTTAATTAATTTTGTATAAGTTTCCACCACACAAATTTCTTTATTAACCATCGAAATTTAGTTAGTTATATTGTTTTGTCTCAAAACCGATGTTTAACAAGGATCTGAAAAGTCACAAAGTTGAATAAAACAAAAAAAAAAGCAATCAGAATCTGAAAAAATAGGTACCTTATTTACAAAAATATGAAAAATGTATCTCTTTGTTTTTATAAAAAACGAAATATTCAGAACAAACACATAAGCGTTAGGCAACTTTGCATGTGCTATAAGTTGGTCTAACACGATTTTGAATCAGACGTTTCGTCAATTTTAGTCCATCATAAACACCGTTGTTTGTTATGGGCGTAATTTTGGATTAGTATTTTTATATATTACAAGCTCTTTTATATATATAGATAATTACGGTGACCATACTTTCCTAGAGAAAATAATGGACAAATAGGGCGGAAAGCTATACCAAACCACGTTAGATGCTTCGGTTAAAAAAAACTACAAAATTCACCTTTTTTAGGTGGTCTTAAAAACGAACAAAAAAAATTTATTAAAAAGCATTTTTTACGTCAGTAACAAAAATAAAATTATTCATACACAACATCAATATAATAACATCTTTAATTAATATAGATAATAATAATTAACATTTTTATTTTACATTCAACGACAGTTTTGGGAGGAATGTATATTTTTACAGGTCATTTGTATGTTATTGTAATCATAAAATTCTACACAGCTCATATTATAATTACAATTGGTGTAAATGCAGCTTCAAGTGTTTCGACTCTCAATTTTTTTTCAATTGTATATATTTATAATCAAATTCCCTTCTACTCGTAGGTGTAGGGATGTGTGCATATCTATGTATTATACATGAATTTGCGCTATTGTTTTTTGTTCTGTGACATTTCTTTCGCTTCGCGCCATGATTTGCCTTTCTAATCCAAGATTTTTGATACCGCCTTTTCCCATACGTCTCTCGGTATTCCTCTTTTCCTTCTTGTTTGTATTCTTGCTTCCCACACTCTCTTTACCTGTCTTCTTGTGTCCATCCTCTGTAGATGTCCCCACCAACTCATTTGTCTAGTTTCTATGAATTTCATGATAGATTCTACTTCTAATTCATTTCTAATCTGTTCGTTTCTTATTCTGTCCCTTCTTGTTACACCTCTTACTCTTCTTAAAAATTTCATTTCGGCCGCTTAGATTTTACTTTTTTGGCTCATATTATAATTACAATTGGTGTAAATGCAAGCTTCAAGTGTTTCGGCTCTCAATTTTTTTTTCAATTGTACAAGTTTTATTTATTTTAGAAAATATGCTCTTAGTAAGAGCGTTTGAAGCCAGCAAATATACTCAACAATTAGCGATAGGTTTTAAAAATGTATTAAATTTTTAAAGAAAAGTTGAAATATTACAACTCATTTTTGCTCAACGGTTATTTAACTTTGCTACCATTCCTGCAAATTTTCTTTAGTTACATAGTTGTTGGTACAATAAATTTCATCAAAAATATGTCTTTTCTGACTTATAATTTTATTTTATGGGGTACGAAAAATCATTTAGTTTTTACTTTAGATCAAACGAGATTTCATTAAAAAGGATCCGGTCAATTTCAACCATTTCTTGTAAAACATTAACCCACTGATTTAAATAAGTTATCAATACAATTTTAATAAAATGATTGCACAAATTTCTTGAATTATGTTGTATTTTGATAGTGATTTTTATCCAATCGTGAAATAGTTTTTTTTTACATCCATGGATAAAAACTTTTGTATTCACGTACAGACAGTTGAAGTTTAAATTCTTGTACAGTAACGAAAGCTTCGCACATTAAAACATTCTGGGATGCAATTTTCTAAATGTGTTTGTGAAAAGTTGAATGGGCAAAAAATATCAATCGTGTAATTAAGGGATCATTTAAAACGGTTTTGAGAATTGTAGGCTTTACTCCTGCTCTAAAAAGTATATTTTGTGAGGCGGAAACAGTTTTAAAATCTCTTACAAAGTCGGTAATAGTCAACCACCTAGCATTAATGTACGCTAGTAGTCTTTGATACTAAACATAAATATATCATCACGAGTTTCCTTAAAATTTTTAACTCGTATAGAACCGAGCTCGATGGCCGGTTGGTCTGCAACCTAGCGAGTAAAGTCGGGAGGCGTGGGTTCGAATCCCGCGGCCGTCTGTCATCGTAGGGGTTTCAGGTGGCTTCCCCTACCTACTATAGGCAAATGCTGTGACAGTACTTCCACCTACCCTCTACCCTTACCCACCTAATCCTAGTTCCCTCCTCTTCCACTTCGGTGATTAGCCATAGCAGCAAAAACATGCCGAAGTAAAACAAATCAGATAAAAAATTTAAAAAACTCGTATAGAATAGTTAGAAAAGTATGAATAAATGTTTACTGTTATAATTTCAATATCAACTAGACTGGAGAGCATATTATACCAATACTAATATAATTGTTTCATAATATGTGGCCGGCACAATAAACACCAATCAATTTATTGCCGCACATTTTTTTAAATGAAAAGGACAAAATTGAGTTTCAAAAAAATCAAAAAATCCTAAAGACATCGCTTTGAAATAAAAGACTGTCCTTTGTAATAAAGGACGCATGGTCACCGTAATTATAATGGAAAAGACGGTAACATATTAAAGTAATGCAAATGAAAAATTGACTCACTCTTATTTTAAAACTGTAAAAAAAAACTTGTTTTTAGACAACTTTAGGTAATATTAATCGTTTTGTAAATACCTGACATTATTTTAAGATCGATGTGTGGCTTTTCAGCTTTTTACTAATTTACTTATCACAAGAAAATTATCTTACGACATTATTGTGTTTTATTATTATTAACCTTTAAAATTACTCTAATTACTGGGAGTATAAAATTAATAAAACAGTCTAAAATATAAAGCTTTTTACGGATTGAATTCTTTTTGACTTCCATAGCAATGTTAAATATACGAAAATACAATACTATTTGCGAATTTTTAAGTATATGAAAATGTTGCCAAGGTTATATAACTTAAATAGTACATATAAAGGGTCTTTCAATAAGGACGCTCGATTTTAAAATGTAAATAAATCAAGTTGTGTGTGAGATTTCCACTCAATTTTTTTTAAATTTGAAAGTATATTTTATGGCATTGTGGAATATAACGTCGTTCAAATGTCCACCGCGGCTTTGCTTGGTGGCACGTATTCGGGAGGTCCAATTTTCATTGACTTTGTCGCATAAATCTGGCTTAATTTGCTGGATGGCGTTTGTTGTATTGACTTTGCGGGCGTCTATTGTTTGCGGTTTATTCGCAAAGACTTGCGATTTAAGATAGCCCCAAAAGAAGAAGTCTAAAGGCGTTAAATCGCACGATCTAGGTGGCCAGTTCACGTCACCGCCGCGCGAGATAACCGTGCCCTTAAATCGCTCGTTCAGAATGTCCCTCGTGGCATGCATGTGCTGTGTGCTGTGTGGCACGTAGCGCCGTCCTGTTGGAACCACATGTTATCGGTATTCATATCATCCAGTTTAGGCCACAAGAAGTTGCTTATCATCGATCTGTAGCGCTTGCCGTTGACGGTTATGGCATTGCCAGTTTCGTTTTGGAAGAAGTACGGACCCATGATTCCGCCAGACCAAAATCCGACCAAACAGTGACTTTCTCGGGATGCATTTGGTGCTGGTGTATCTGGTATGAATTGGTATCGCCCCAAATCCGACAATTTTGCTTGTTCACATATCGAATAGTCGACTCGGCAGGACGGTTGTGGCGAGGATAAAAATCACGTATTGCTCGGAACGTTTCTCGAACGGAGCAGTAACTTTGATAATAAAATTTGATGATTTGCAGACGTTGTTTAACGCTATAACCTTCCATGGTAATTTGCCGTACACTACTAAACAATTGACAACAAATTTGACAGATGTTACTTTAAAAACATGGCTGCTATAACCTGACAAAGTTCGAGCGTCCCTGTTGAAAGACCCTTTACAAAAAGTTTTGTTTTTAGTTCTTCTCAAATAATTTTTAATCGAAAGAGACAATGTATACTTTTTTCAGATACTTAATCTGCATCAAATTGTGCAACTTTTTCCCAAATTAATCGACTTTATAACTTTTAAGATAAGCGAGATCGCCAATGTACCTAATTTTTTATGCGTTATTTATATATAAACAGTTTTATGACAACCATTATTTATTCGATGATGACCGATTTTCAACACCTAAAACAAACATTTAATTTTTGATTTTAATTGTTTATCAGTTCCACACATATGGTGTTAAATTTAAATAAACTCTGATATTTTAACGATGAGCGGATAAAGTTGTTTTAAATTTCAAAAGACTCCATTTAAAGTACGTTAAATCGTCTGTTTTAACAATTTGCACTACAGTATCTTTAGATACTATTAAATGTGTTTAAACCATAAGTGAATTAGCTGATTTTACGACATAGTTAAATTGACTTGACTTTTTGTGTTAGTAATAACATAAATTACTAAAATGTATACACTGTAACTTAATTGAAGAAACAATATCAATTCAATTAAGCTCAAAAAATTTACAACTAATTCATGCACGCCCAAATACATTTTATTTCTTGCTAAAACTCTCATTACTGTCTTATTATTTTATTACAGGTCAAAATATGGTTTCAAAATAGAAGAATGAAATGGAAGCGAAGTAAAAAAGCTCAACAGGAAGCTAAAGTAAGTAAAGATACCGATAGTATAGATAAAAAACAGTCCAGCTTAAATTCAACCCAACCGACTGCGAAACCAAACACAGTCGCTAATCAGGACGCAGTAGTAAACCAAGTTCAAGTAACAGACAGCCAAAGCAATTCAAGGAGAATTCAGGAAGGAGAATCGTTGTATAGGCCCTATGTTGTATAAAAAAAGTGAATATCGTGAAAAATAAGACTTGTGACAAGGTTACAATTTGTGTTTGTGATATGATAAGTTTGCAAAGTAATATAGGTACAAGGTATTTTTAAACCATTTGAACTTGATACTTATTTACATAACGTTTGATTATTAGACGAACTACTATTTCAAGTTTCCATTCAACACCCAGCTACAATTATTCAAGGGCAGGCTACTAAAAAAAATATTGCATAATGATAATTCCGATTGCCTTAAGATATGTACAGTAAAATAAATCCACACTGTAATAATGGTATTGATTTTATACCTAACAAAATTTTTTGTACTACCCGCAAAAATGTACATGTTTCAAACCCGGCCATTTTCCACAGTTCTGTTGCTATTATCCGAGTATAATTTAAGAGGCTGAATACTATTTGATACTTTAATTACTTGTAGATAACTACGAATAAATTTACATACCAGATTTTCTGGCATAAGGCGCGATTCATGAAAAATCATTTTGCGAGTTATATGGTAGTTATAGAAGAGGTTTTTTTTTTAAATTCATAAACATGGCTCCGAAAGTGGAGAGCGTCTTATATGCCCGTGCGCTTAATATGCCAGAAAATAAGGTAATCTTTGAAAACACTATGTTTGTAAAATTAGACTATATTTTTAACGCGTATTTTCTTCTGTAGCGGCAAAAATATTTTAAAGAATTTAACACATGCCAAAATTGAGTGTATTAAAAATGCTTACTTAACAGAATAATTAATTTTCATATTTTTAATAATTATAGTATAATGCTCCCTATTTAATTTAAATGTTGTGCATATATCATTTTTATATTAATAATAAATAGTTCATAATACCCATATTCCGGGTGAAACTAAATTCTGGTACACCCCAAATAACTTTTGCATTGCTCCATATAGGTACCTTGATAATATTTTGAGTTGTGTTCTTAAAGATTAAAATACATAAAACCATGAATTTTGAGTTAACATTCCATTTCCGGCTTAAAAGAAAATCACCTTAATTTATTTTATTTCTAATGGAAAAAATCTGGATATTTTTGCATTGTTGCAAAGTGAATACAAATTTTAATATAACTGCACTATACCGGTTAATTTTTTGACTCAAAATTTTGTGTGTCGCTCGCTGGCTTCCATAATAAATAGCACGTTTAGAATACCAACAAAAAGTAGCACTAAAGTTTAACTATTTATGTGGCTTATATTAAAACCGTAAACTTGAATGAACCTATACTGAGGCCCGATTACATAAAAGTTGAACCTGGGATTAAATCTGGGGTTAAACATCGTTAATCCTAGAACTAGGCAAAATTGTAGCATAGTTGACGCTGATGTTGTCTTGTTTTGGGGATTAACTCGTATTTTAGCATTAGTGTTGCTTTGTGCAATCGGGCCTAAATGGTCTAAAATACTACCGAAAAATTAACAAAAGCACGTTTTTAAGTAGATTGATCAAATAACACTAATTAAAACTGTTGCTTCTGTAAAAGAAAAATTACAAAATCAAGCACACACCGATTAAGGAATACCTAACTAAATGTTTTATAAAAATAAAAAAAAAGCGTGGGGCGTTGTAAAACAGAGGCATAGCAAGGGGGTATGTGGCTCCCATAGGCAAGTTACATATCAACCGTCCCCCCCAAGTATTTAAAAAAATACCTTTCAAGTGCACCACTTAACGAATTTTCATTTACAAAGGTATTTCTTGCTATGTCAATTTGTAGATTATTGGCCATAACTTTTTTTTAAATTGATTTATTTTTATTTAACTCTTATTAGAAATAAAAAACTATACATATACTTAGGAGCGCAAATTTACCCTCCTTACTCGGGCGAAATTACCCTAGGCCCGACTCTGCTTTTACGCCGTCGCGTCGCCTAGGAGCAATTGTCCCTTTCTGCAACCCCTACGTTACGTCTCTGTCGTGAAACTGGACATCAGTATTTCTAACCAGAACAGTTAATGAAACATAACAATTAGAGTTTCCGAATTCCCGACATTTTGGGACTTTTGGAAATCAGGAACGGGAAATCGTATTTCATTTCATCTTTTTTTTTTTATTTTCGTAGAATATCAGTAATAAAAAAATTATATTGACAGCGCTAAAATTAGCTGATCATGTGATAGTTGATTTTGGTGTCGCGCATGCATGTCTGACGGCGTTCTTTATAACTATCCCTGGGAGTTTTCCCCGGAATTTTTTCCGACAATGCTGGCAATGTAACTATTGGATCGCGATAATTAGTAAACAGTTTTAAGTGATACAATGCAAGTAGTACGTTTATTTCCCATTGTAAGTTCTAATATGTTTATACGTTAACAAAATTATCAAAAAAGTCTTTCCGCTATCAGCGCCAAGACTCATTCTCAAATAATTTTGTTAAACTCGGGCGTTTTTAAAGTATCACCTCGCCCTCATTAATTCATACAATCCTTTTACATTTACTTATCCACAAACACGGATTTGTTAGATATCATGTAGTTTTCCGTAAATTTGATAATTTAATCAACCTATTTGCTATTTGGTAACTTAAGTAACGTTATTACAAAATGCAACTAAAACTCGCACTGTATCAAAACACACATGGTTTAGTCCATGTGTATGGTCCGTTAAAATTAAAATATAAATCATGATTCGAGTAACCAATTTTATATTTCTTTCGCTGCTGATAAGTGTCAATGAGAAATGCAGAACAACAATTTAATTAAAATTTACAATGGAATAAATATCGAAACTATGCATTAATGCATTAATCTGATTAATATTACTAAATAGATACATCTGCCGAGAAGATTGTAACAGAATTAAGCAAGAACCATATTTTTTATACATAAATTTATACACCAAATATTGTGACGGCTGTTATGGCGGCAAAGTTCAAAAGTACTTACCTACAGCGTTAGCAAGGCCATATCTATATATTGATTCTTTGATTTGATATCGCTTTCGATTACAATTTAAATGTATTTATTTGTCCACTAAATGTATTAAACGATTGTTAAATAAATGCTTCATTCAACAATATGCTAAAACGAACAAGCTTGATAAAGTATAGAAGTATAAATAAAAATTATTAAATTATAGATAGTATACAAACTTGAGCTGATTTTGTTAAATTGAATTAGAAGATAACAATAAATGTAGTTACCCAATTGTTGACGTTTATCTTCATGTTTAGGATATGCACATCCATAATTGAAAAATTATCTCACTTTTGGTTTAGTTACTATGGATGATTTGATTATTCTGTTAAGCATTCATTAATGAGCATGTCAAATGGAACCTGGGCGAATGATAAATCTATCATCTGCTTTCGTTTAAGTGATTTTTTTAACCTTTTAATGAAGAAGTTCGGTTGCATGTTTTCACGTAAACCTTATGTAATGAATATACTACACTTTACATGTACTTTAAAAACCTTGTATTTTTTTATCATTCTGAAATACTTAATTTACAGAATAAATTAAGTATTTCAGGATTGTTTGCAAACTAATTTTTTATGTTATTGTACAAATTTATAAAAATTCCTGTAAAAATTGAAATATTTCCTTATATGTACAAAACAATAGATCTTAGTGTGTAATATAGGTATAAAATGTAAGTAATTTGTGTGTTTGCTACCTCATTGAGTTGCTTAATTAAAATTATGTACATAAGTTAAAGTTCCTATATACGTAAAGTATAATAAATACATTGTAGCTCTAAAAAGCATACACATATTAATTAATAAATTATTTAAATTTACAGTTTTTTATTTTATTTGTAGGATTAAATGCCTCGATGTTTTAACGATTGTGTAAGCGTAAGCCATTGGTTTTTTGTGTTTATAAGGCCTTCGGCTGAATAAATGTCAGTCTCGCATAAAAGAGGTAGGCTGTGGTCATTAGGGCTTACTTTTTAACTAAGCACCTCAAAAGTCACACGCCTTATACAGAGATGCTGCAATGCCAGTGGCGTAGCAGGGAAGGGTCAGGGGGGCTTAGACCCCCCCCATAAGTTCGAAATAAGTCTTTATAGAGCCGGATTAAATTTTGTGCTAAAAAGAACGTTTCCAGCTCTTTTTACCGTTTATTAACCCCCCCCCCCATAATGAAACCATCAAACATCCTGCTGCAAAAAAAACTAAAAGGAGAGTGGTGCCCTAAAAAAAATAGGTCCTCAGTTTTTTTTGCGTTTAATAACCTCCCCACCATGGAAGCATCCTTCTTTCGCCACTGTGCAATGCTGTCATTCTACTTTTAAAGAGTGTTCCGTCATGATGTACAAAACACGGCTCATATAACACATTTATTTGGCCCAAACTATGAGGAGCCAAATCTGGCGAATAGGGCGCATGCGACAACAACTTAAATTCACATTCACGTAGTTTTACTATTGTAGTTGTTAAAGTGTGAATCGGTGAATTGTTCGGTTCAAAATGCACGTTTTATCGACCATCCGGAATTTTTTTGTTTTATAGCATGCCGCAATTGTGTTAATAAATTAGCATAATTTGTTCCATTTATGGTTCGCTTTTCAGAAATATTTCAACGATCATACTTTTTTAATTCCAAAACACATATACCATTATCACGCGAGTCGGTAACACCGACATTGTTTTATTTGAAGGCGCTGAATCAGAGTACTTCCACTCTTTCAATTGTTATTTAATTTTAAGTTGTTAGTTATGACTATGAGTCCATGTCTCATCCATAGCAACAAATCGATCACGAAAATTTGCTGAATCTTTGTCATAACGGACTAACAAGCAAATGACATTTTCGTACGACGTTTGTGATCTGCCGTCAAACTTCGAAGCACACAACGGACATACACCTTCGACAACCCAAACACATTTGACAGAGTGTGTTTTACTCTTTCTATGCCCAAAGCTTCTATTCTATCATTAACTGCAAGTAGCCTGTCTTCCATCACCATATCATGAATTTTATCGATGTTTTCTTGAGTGATTACTGTCGTTGGTGGTGCAATGCTAGAATAATATTAAATGTGCACTCGCCCCCTTTAAAATTGGCAGTTCGATTTCTTACTGTTGAGTATAACGCACCACAATCTTCCTAGGCATTTTACAATTTTACACGTCTTTAAACATTTCTTTTAGCATTAAACTTTACTTCTGATAATAATTTACAACAACATGATGTTCAAATGTATCCATGCATATTTATAGTTTCACCTACTTGTCACACAGAACTGCAACGGCTTATCACTTCAAATTTTGCCTCATACTTACTACATTAGCCTATATTACAGGAATATAATGTACAAACCACCGTGATAACACCGCATTTTGGTGAGACCGGCCATCGTTTTTTGAACGAATTCGCAAAACCTTTGATTTCTTTGACTGTTAAATACTAAAAAGTAATGAAAGAGTTTTGTAATTTGACCATTAACGATTAAGAAATAAATTTTAAAAATTTGTAAGAATTTAAAATCACAAAAGTTGTCATGTAGATGAAAAACATAAACAAAATTAAAATTAGTTTCCAACCAAAATTGTAACACATTAGTCATACCTTGCTTTCATTTATACTGACTCAATATTAGACACCCTAATTCATGTCTAAAAAAATTTTAAAAAAATAAAATCAGTCTAGTTGTAATACTAAACGCAGCAAATGTACTTCCACTTGAAAGTTATTTTCCTACTAATATTAAATACTTTCTGAAATATTGCATAATATCGATTTTGTTAAGAAATAAGAAACATTATTGCTTCAAATATTTGTTCATTTCTTTTCTGGCTTTCTTCTTAAAAGTGTAATTATAGCGAAACTAGCGCAATCTCGTTAAAAACAATGACGGCATCAATTTTTTCGGTTAATAAAACAACAGCTATTATAGTATATCCCATTTAAAATTGCTCACAGCGGATTAAGAAGAGGCAGAACTAAACGAAACAAATGCACAATCTCCGTCTCTTTCTTTAAATATTATTTGTGTTTACAATTCAGTCTACGCCAATGAAAGTTGTATAGATAATCTAATTGAAGGCGGATTCATGAAGATTATTGCAAGCAGTCGAAATTTGATCCCTAATTATAGGTTCAATAAGGTTTAATTTGGGTTCTTAGGTAAAAGAAAATTAATATCTGTATCAGTGTTTCCCAAAAGTTTTTGCTTGTAAACAATTATAATTTAAAATCTATTATAGCGTATATAAGGTAATAAGTTTTTAGCGAGAACTTGTTTAGAACTGCAGCATTATGGTCATTATGCTCAAAAAAAAGCAATTAGGAAGATTATGATTTTAGGTGTTGTGCCATACAAATCATTTAAGGTTTATAATCCAAGATTGTGTATGTACGTGGGTTGTTCCAACTGCTTAAGCCGATATGAGAAGTCTTATATGGGATATACTATACCCATCTGCTCTACTAACGTTTGAATTGTACAAACAAAATTATGTAGAACTTCATTTATGTCATCTGATCTTTTAAGGGCCCATTGACTTTGCTTGCTAAGCAACTGCTAAACCATTTAAGTAGATATTTTTAGGTGTAGGTACAACTACGAGTAGTTCACACTTTACCTACTAGTCAAAATCATAATTATGTCACCAACAACATTGTTTGATGTTTGTGTAGGTACCTAAATAGCGTATCAACTGCAAGGACTTTTGCTGGTATTATAATTTTTTATATGCAAAGACTTTATTATGTTGCTGAATAAACTTTAGGGTTCTCATTTTTTTTTGCTAAAAACTACAAATTTTTAAATTTAAAATTACAAAAAAAAAGTTGTTAAGGATGTTCCAGACAAGCTCCTACTTCAATTACCACAGCAAATCTAATATACTATTAAATGGCACAAAAGAAATCATACAATAATATAAATATAAAATCGAAATTTTAATGTATTCTAAACTAGGATAATTTACTTGTCAAATTAGATAGTATATCTTTGATATTTTTAATTTGGCCGGGAAAAATTACAAAATCTTAAAGGTATAAGCAGGCCATAAATATATTCGAGTCGTATTCGGAAAGTAAGTACTGTTTGAACAGGGATGGGGACTCGGAGTCGCAAGTCAGGAGTCGAGGGGTCGATGCATTTTGGAAGAGTTGGGAGTCGGAAAAGCTATCGACTCTCGACTCTTTGATTAGGTTTTTATCAAGAATGAAAACAGAACGAAAACGAAAACTAAATAAAGATATAATGGAAATTTTTTAAAGAACGAAAACGGTAACGACATATGTTTTTTGGTTCAAGGACAGAAACAAAATTAAAAATATTCAATACTGGTTTTAACCGATTTCCTTAGTATTCTCCAGTGTAGTGCATTAATAAACGAAATCGACAGTCGGAGTCGGTTTTAAAATATACCGACTCGGAGGTCAGAGTCGTTCATTTTTTTTACCGACTCATCCCTGCGTTTGCCTATTAAATAAACGAGAAGTAATTTCGATTTTTTTTTTCATTAAATTCGTTATACATTTTTTACCACGTCGTACCCACCATTATGGGACATTTATCATAAGGGGACTCTAACTTCGTATACCCACTTCATAGAACGGTGTCGCCTGTGAAGATAGCCACTTCTGCTCTGTGCCTTTGACGTCATCATAGTTTTTCTCGCAATTCCTGCAAATTTTAAGAAAATACCTGAATAAGCGTTAATTATTTTGTATTTTAGAGATTAAGTTGATTATGATTAACTTTTAAATTTAAAAAATCATTGCTAGTTTTTGCTGACGCAAAGAGGTTGTCTTCATGGTCTACTCATACCTAAAGGCAAAATATAAGAAAAAAACCTTAAACATGTTGATGACTAGAAATATCAGAATAATAATTAATATTAAATTTTGAAAAACCCTTACTAGTGCATTAAAAAAAGTTTAATAATGTCTTTTTATTATACATAAAAATTTTAAATAAATATATTAATGCTTTTGTTGCCATTAACAATATAAAAGATTTGTTTGGATTAATTCTAAAAACAAACCAGATAAGTAAGACGATAATGACGTATGAGACTACCTATACTCGTACACTGTTGGTGGTAATATTGACTATTAAAACAACAATAAACTGTTATTTTTAATGAATTTCAATGACATATTTCATTATTATTTAACAATAATTTTAATCCCAACACTAAATTATAGCAATTTTAAGTTTTAAAATAATTACGGTAATAAGCAGACTTCTTACAGTGTGTGGTATCGTATACAAATATTAAATAATTACTTTAACAACTGTTGAGAAGTAAAATTGTTTTAAGAACCTAAATGTGTTTATTTTATAGATTAATCGATTAGTCTATTGGCACCTGCTTACACAGTCGATTATTTTATTACGCGCAACATATATTTGTGAGAAACACTATCAATTTGCATAAATAATTATGGACAAATTTTCAACGAATGAAATTACAATCTTCTCTAAATTTTTGTCGCATTTAGGCCGATCGATGTAAAGATCCTTATAAAGTTTCTTATCTGGCTGTAATACGAAATTCGTGGCGCCGCCGGATACTACCAAATAAAACAAAAGTAAAACAATTGAGCCGAGAGGGTGATCTGATCGCATTTGCAGTGGAAGGGGTAATGCTGTCTGCTGATTGGTTGAAAACTTTTAGATTGGTTCCAATCTTCGTAATTTTGGTCGAGAAACTCATAATTTATTGCCTTAGCGAGCTTCTTTCCCAGTACAGTAGGTTGAAAAAGCTTAAACGAAAAAGCTCCTTCAGCAGTCTTAATTAAACTTAGATTTTTGCTGAGGATGTTACTAAAAATTTTTTAATGCTTGTTGGACCTTTTGAATGGTAGGTATTTATTGCAAAAAAGTATTAAATCTTGATTTTTTATAGTGAATGCAAAAAGGCATACTCTATGTCTGTATTATGCCTTTAAATTAAAAAGCAAGTACATTTTACACACACCGAATACATAATTGTAGTTTATTTTATGATAAGGCTCGCTTAAAATTGAAGGTATAATTTTCATCAAAACTTTCTTTATTAATGACGACGTAAATAAGATATTAAGTAAGGTTATGGTTAGCTTAAAAAGGGGGGTGTAGCTAAAATGTTTACACCCAGAAGCAAAATTTGTGATGTGGATCCCATGAGCAGATTTGGAATAGAACATGTTAAACGACAGTTCCCAAAAATGTTGGCGGCAAAAAAAAGTTAACTGATCCCCTTTCTTCCAAAAACTAGCAATCGGCAAAATACAGATTGAGTCAAAATATTATCACAACTTTCGTTAATTGTGTCCATAAGTATTTTCTCCTGTTATTGCCCTCTTGTTACGCAAGTGGTTGTAAAAAAAAACATCTTATAGCGACAATAATTACATGAGCTCATTTTTTAAACATAGACATATTTAGTTATAGTTATAAATTTATAAATTTGTATTAATTAAGCGTATTTTTTTTTGAATAAATATTAGATATAATAACAAAAATAAATAAAATGTACAAAGCTGTAATTGTAGCAAATTATTAAAATCATTTATCGCAATAGAGCAAAGCTTTCAAAATGTGGACAGTTTAATAAAATACGATTAAATATTCTATTGAATCCGAAAATGAATAAATGGGCGACTAACTGCATTTTATCATACCTAATTATTGTCGTGATCCTCACTAAGCGTATGCAAACGATGTGTAACTGTTGATCAATAAAATTACCGCAAATAGTCTTCGATTTTATTATGAAATAAAGCTAATATGAAAACTCATGTTTATGAAAACAATATGTATCGGGTAAATTCAGGGCCGGATTAACCAATAAACAAAAGAGACAAATGTCTATTGCCCGTAATTCAGAGGGGCCCGGTCAAATCTGACACCGAAATTTTTTTGATCAATAAAATCGCAAAATTAGCAAACAGCCTCTATTAATGGGGACCAAACGTTACATTTTGTCTAGGACCCACTACAGGCATAATCCGGCACTGGGTAGTTAATTAAACTTGGTTTTTAATAACGACATGTATTCTTTATTACATTATGCTCATGAAATGCTGTTATTATACGTATATAGTGTTTTTTATTTTGTATTGTCATGTTTTAATTTGGTGCAGATCAACACAAAGTAAAATGCATATTTTTATTTCCCCTTTGCAATTTGATCTACACAGTAGACCACACTTTACTATTGTGTTGCAGATTGTGTTTTTAATTTCCATACTCCAAGATACACTGTTTAAGTAGCGAACTGTTTTTTGAGCTGGGTTAATTTTCGTTTAACTTTCTCGGTTCCTGTAGTGTCAAATATCACACTTATTGTAGGTAGGTAATTGTATTTTGTACAGGCCGCCTTCTAATTTGATGTTGGTTGTTTCTGAACTTGTTGGTAGGTATTGAATTCTTTCAGTGATTAAGGTTAAACCCTATTCTTTAGATTGCTGTTCTAATTTAGGAGCCTTACATGATTTGTTATTTGCCTGATCATCATGAAATTTGGTACAAACCTATTTAAGGCCATGCTGAATCCAGTGGTGTATAGTCAGATTTTAAATTTAAATCGCTTAACACACTTTGCCAATTTTGACATAGAAAAAATATATATAGGCTTTCTACGTGTAAACTGAATTTCAAAACAGGGTGTCAAAGTACAGTTTTTGATGCTTTATCGTTTAAAAAAAGTTTATGAAAATCGGACTATAAATAAACTTTTTATAGGAGTGAACGGCTTTATAATGGGTCACACTGTATATGAAAAAGATGTAACCTTATGTATATTTCACCCGTCTGGTATTGGATGTCCAATACAGTAGCTATTGTAAACAGTTGTCAAAATATTAAAGAGCTTCTCAGTACAACATTTCAAAATTTTTGCTGCTGTACATAGCTTTATTTAGCAATTGTTATTACATTGTAACATAATTTACATAGGTAATAGTAAATATAATAAAAATAAAAATTGAATGAAATAAAATAAAAATCTAAAAATCTTCTAAATTCTAAATGTCTAAAATAATAGTTTAATAGTGTTTTAATACGTACTCCTTAATCTTAGGATCTAAAAACGTAAAGTTTATGACCCGACGGAAAACCAATTACCTATTATCTTAAAAATAATCCAAATAAAAAAAGTGAATATAACATCCAAATTAGAAACACAAAAAACGTTGTATATCTGTCGATTGTTTTTAAGCATTACATTTATAATTTGCCTATGCTACATCAACAATGTATCTAAAAATTATCCTTATTTTTTGGGAATGCTAGCAATTGTTGTTTCACGTTTTTTAGCAAAATGAAAACGAACAAGGGTTATACAAGCAATTAGTTCCAAATCCGTTTAATTTGCATAAAGCTTTTTTAATAGCAGCTGCTACAGAATAAATGTATTTGAAATTTTACCCGTGTCTAGCGCGCTAGTTGATAAATTAAACCCACTATTCTATTTATTCGAAATCCACATTGCATCTTTAAAACAGTAAAAGTCGCAAAGTCCATTAAATCGATCAAAAACTGTTTTTTTTAATTACAGGGTAAGTTGGCGATAATTTGACTGAACAAAAAGTAAAATAAGCAAATATTAACTCACGTAGGTATATCGCAGTAGTTTTATACAACACAGCAATATCTACAACTTTTTCCTCAACATTTTTTTTTTTCTAAAAACAGCACTGCTACATATTTAAGGTTAAAAATATGTGCCTAATTTTAATTTTTTTTTATCATATACGAGTATAGTGTGCCATAAATGTTTTTTAATAGTTAAACAATTAATTACGCGAACCTGTATCTCGCCTAGAGTAAGAGCCTAAAATCTTATTATATTTCTTAAAACGGTGTCGCAATAATAACTTTAGTCTTACAAAACATAGAGCCCCAGTGTTTATAACCTAATATTTAGAGGGGTATTTTTTAAATGTTTTATTGAATTTTACATATCGTCCCCCTTACGCTACAACTATGAATGTGCAAAAATTGCGATTTTGGCCCAAGTGCAGAACTGAAGTTGGTTTATCATTGCCAACATTCTGCCATAACCACGAATGTGTAGCTATGTCATCGTAGCAGTAAATAAAGTTTAAATAAATGAATTAGCTAAATTTTAAATTGGTTTTCAAGCGCGTTTTTCTCGAAACTAGTAAAATGCACATTCATTGTTTTGGCATTACCAGTCGTTATTACCATATTTTATTTTTCGATTTAATTTTTCCTTTTAATTAGCAAACTATATAGTCAGCAATTAAAGTTCGAAACAAACACATAAAACTCTACATAACAACAACAAAGCTTCCACGCGGGTGCTCCACGTCATCGACGTTATTTACATTTTTTGAGCAAGCGCTGAGACCGTGGAAGAGAAAGTGTGAAGGTATTAAAGTCCCGATCAGAAATAAACACCTTTAAACTCCGAGTTTTGCGGACGACCAGGTGGTCATCACGCAAGATGAGGAAGACCTAAGCTTTATGGTAAGGAAGTTAGAAGAATAATTTACGAAAAATGGGTTTAAAAATTAATTTGGATAAAACAAGATGTGTAACAACAACCAAAAAAGAAATAAAATATTTAGAAATGGACGAAGCTCGACAAATAAAAGAAAAATTTAAATATTTGGGGTGTATAATATCAAAAAACGGAACAACAGAAGAAGAAATTAAACCCAGACTAGGAAAAACCAGAACTCGCATAAAACAGTTAGATTCAATTTTATGGGATAGACATATTACAAAAAATATTAAAACAAGGATATATAACACTATGGTACGGATTATAACGACATATGGAGCTGAAAACTGGGTAGGTAATAAATAAAAAGAAGAGAAGTAAAATTACTGCAACGGAGATGAGATATTGGAGAAGGAGCTGTGGAGTTACGAGAATGGACAGACTTATCAACGAAGATATCAAAATAAGAATGGGAGTACAAAAAGACTTACCTACTCAGTTACATGGACGACAAGAGACTAACCTTGTATGGACATGTTAGTTAGACAGTGATTCTTAACCGGGGGGCCGCGGCTCCCTGGTGGGCCGGGGGAGATTTTAAGGGGGGCGGCAAAAACTTTGACGTTTTTACTTTTTAAAATATTGAATTCTTAAAAAAAAAATTTGCTCCTTACTTTACTCAAACCATCGGAGAGATAATATCTTCTTAAATAAATCGTAATATTTTTGTTACAACAAACTAGGGGGCCGCGAAAATATTTTAGGATATTTAAGGGGCCGCGACTACTAAAAGGTTAAGAACCACTGACTTAGAAGAACGAATAGAAATAGATGGATAGCACCACTTGTCACTGAATGGGGTCCCATAGGCAGGGCCGGCGCTACCATTAAGGCGAACTAGGCGGTCGCCTAGGGCGCTATCCATAGGGGGGGCGCAAAAATGTGTAATCACCATAAAATTTTATTGTTTATCGATTATCGTACTGTCACAAATATTAATTTCTGTGAAAATTTGTGTGAAAGGGGGCGTTATAATAAGTTTTGCCTAGGGCGCTAAATAACCTGGCGCCGGCCCTGCCTATAGGCAGACCCCGAAGATCATAGAGGCATGAAATAGACCAGGGATGGCAAATAGGTGGCACGCGTGCCAAACTTGGCACGCGAGAGATTTTCGACGGCACCCTAAAGAATTCTATGAATAAATTTGTTTTTAAAATTTTAAACTTTTTCGAAATGTTTTATTTATTTTTAATTAGTATGCTAATTATCTGCAACTACATGTTATTTAAATATCAAAAAATTAAAAATACCAGAAAATAACAACTCTTCTTATATCGATACAATAATTTGATCATTACTACACATATAAAATACCAACTGTAGAGATACACGGAACTTTTGATTGCATATGTAGGGGAGACCGGGGTTAGTTGTCACAAAATTTAGGTTTAATTTTTTTAAAGTCTTATTTTAAGAATTTAAGATCAGTTTTTTTTTCTGTTGCACACCTACATGTGTCGTGCTTTATATTCTGAATAGTTGTTTGAGCAACATCGAGTGATTTATGTGTAAAAAAATATTTATAGCGCGCAAGCAAAGTGCGACAACATACCCCGAGGCCGGGGCATGTTGTCACAGTGAGCGGGGCAAGTTGTCACGGGTCAAATAAATGTAGTAAATGATTAATGAAAACAAAAATTGATGGACAATTTGTAAGAAAAACTCAAACATAACTTCTAACGATCAAAATAGAAACAATACAAACAATCGAAATACATAAAAATAATTTAAATGCAGATCAAACGCATGAAATATCATCATCTGAATCACAGTTGTGGCATATTCGTGTAGCCGTGATTAAAACGTCCGCAGGTGGGGCAGAGCGATTTGTTTTTCTTTTATATGTTCTGACCATCTGTACAGAAGAACATTGTAAGTATTTTTTATGCGTTGGGGCAAGTTTTCGCTTGTGACAACTTGCCCCGTCAACAATGTGACAACATGAACCGAGGCCACTTTTATGATAAAAATCAAGCTATTTGTCACGAAATAAAAACCAACATCCTAATAATTATATGAACTTTTAGCTGAAAGGTGTAGCTTTGATAACGTCATAATAGTATTCATTTTCAATCCAATCTCGGTCGTCTAGAGATCAACAAAAACGACCAATAAAATTTACTTTATTGTAGGTACGTCAAACAAATAAAAATGAATGGCTTCCGCACCATTTATGTGACAGGGGCCAAACTCATATGACTGAAGAAAGCTAAATTCAGTGCTTACGTAGATATGTTGAACATTTGATAATAATGTGCTCCAGAGTTGTTATAGCGATTGTGACAACTTGCCCCTGTGTCCTGTGACAACTAGCCCTGGTCTCCCATATTTAGTGACACATAAAATCATGACGTTGGCAATATTGAACGAAATAACTGACGGTTGTTTCTGGTAGGTAGGTTAGGTTAGGTTAGGTACTGGCACGGGGAAAAGTTTGTATAACATTTTTATCTTATTTTTGGCACACTGATCAAATCCTATTTGCCATCCCTGAAATAGACGAAGCGATGGAAAGAAGAGGCCTACAGGACGGAGAATTGCAAGATCGAGACACATGGAGACAGTGGTTGAGAAAGCCATAGACAGCCATAGAATCCCATTTAAAAAAATATTTGGGTTGTCCAAAAAGTAGTGCCAGTTTTTTATTAAAAGCAGTACCTTTCTTAAATACAGGTTACGTCATTAAACAATGTATTGACAATTTAAATACACAACCTTATGCCATCTTGCGGACAGCTTCATAGTTCAATCCATAAAATCTAATAACATATTTAAAAAGGACTTGCGATTTACTTGAGAATTTTACTGGGACACCTTGTATATATAATTTGTGGAATCACCCAACATGACATGACAATCAACACTCGTCCTAACAAAAAATATAATTAAAGAACATTAGAAACACCTACTTGGCACTGGAAAAAAATAGTTTTGAAATTCAGTATTGTAAAAGAGTTATTTTAATTTATTTTATTCCCTTTAACTGGCAAATGTGTTTTACTGTATTATGCACCAGGGCAGTCTCATTTCAAACATAAATCACAATTACAAAATTATTGTCAAGGAAACTAGCATCAGAAATCAAATTGAATTTGTCTTTGAGTGTACCTCATACATAAAAACATGATAGCGAATCAGTTGTTAAGTTAAGCGAGAACTCCACTTTAGACAAAACCTTTTAGCAAATTGCATCAAGAGCGATATGGACTTGTAATACATACAAAGCATTCGAGGAGAAATGTAGTATGTTGTGGTCGGTTTGTTTTTTGTTTTGCTTCAGAGTAATGGCGCATTTGCAAGAGAAAAGGATATACTAAGTAACAAATGGGTTTCATGTGAATTAAATGAGCGCTGATCTGCGTTTAGCTTAACTTCAAGTTGAAATGGAACGCTTCAATCTTTTTTAAAACGCAACATATTGAGATGAAAATGATAATACGAATTCTGTTTAAATATTAACAGAAACATTAACCGTAACATCAACTGCAGTTTCGGTATTTCCATTTTATTGTAGATACAAATGTACTAATTAAGTAACACAGTAGATGTAACAGTTCATTATGAGAAAAGTATACTCTATTAATTTAGTTTTGAGTGCATAATGAATGAAAATTTAATTCTTGATAAAAGTTGCTGCATGGCCTAAAACTAATTTTAAGAGGTAAAAAAGTTCAATAAAAAGTCATAGGACACTAGATTTTAACGATTTTTGAAATATTTGCAAGAGTAAAGTGCTCTTAGTTTAAGAGATGCAAAACAAATCATAGGAAAAAGTTATTTAGAATCTCAAAATAAGGCTTGATTTAAATTTTGATGGTCAAATTCTAGTTTTTAGTTTTCAAGAAATTTTAACATTCAAAAAGTCTGCAACAAATGGAAAAAAATTTTATTATTGATTTCTCAAAAAATTTTATTCTTCATAAAAGTGGTGCATGATCTAAAACTAATTTTAAGAGGTAAAAAAGTTCTAGGACCCTAGATTTTAGCGATTTTTGAAATAATCGCATAAGTAAAAGCTTAAAATTTCTTAATAAATAAAAATTTGAATTTGACCGTCAAAATTTATATTTAGCCTTATTTTTAGATTCTAAATAATTTTTTCCTATAAAATTTTGTGTATCTCTTAAAATAAGGGCACTTTACTCTTGCAAATATTTCAAAAATCGGTAAAATCTAGTGTTCTATGACTTTTTATTGAATTTTTTTACATCTTAAAATTAGTTTTTGACTATGCACCAACTTTTATTATGAATAAAATTTTGTGATAAATCAATAATAAACATTTTTCCCATTTGTTGCAGACTTTTTGAATGACGCTGTATACAGGGTGTAGACTCGGATCACGCAACATAGCAATTTCAATGGTAAAATTTTAAAAGTCGTATTCTTGCTCCCCTAATTATTTTAGAAAAAAAGTGCAAATACGTTTTTTGTAGAGAAAAAAATTCTGTATCCATAAATGTAATCAATATTACTTTTTCGTTTTCCAATAACTAAAAATTAAGCAATTAAAAAACGCGTTTTGACAAAAATCTGTAGTGCCTTGGAATTATGCTATGACAACTGCCCCGCCTAATGTCACTTATACTGTCACTTTGACGTGAAGTTTATTCATAATAATCATTTTTATTATATGTTGGAATGAAAACATAACTTAACTGTGTAAAATAAATGTTTGATAAAATATAAAGGATTTAAGAATGAATTTCGCGTCAAAGTGGCAGTATAAGTGACATTAGGCTGAGCATTTGTCATAGCATAATTCCAAGGCACTACAGATTTTTGTCAAAACGCGTTTTTTAATTGCTTAATTTTTAGTTATTGGAAAATGAAAAAGTAATATTGATTACATTTATGGATACAGAATTTTTTTCTCTACAAAAAACGTATTTGCACTTTTTTTCTAAAATAGTTAGGGGAGCAAGAATACGACTTTTAAAATTTTACCATTGAAATTGCTATGTTGCGGATCCGAGTCTACACCCTGTATAGCGAATATATGCAGCTATTGCCGCTTCTCGCATGCTCATCGCCATTTATCCTTATCGTTTCAATCATCTTGTCGTAAACCTCTCTTTTTCATTTCCTCATCTATGTTGTTCTTCCACTTTTCCCGTGGTCTCCCTCGTTTATTTTTTTGCGCTAAAAAAACAAACTTAATCTTTTTTTAATGGCTCACTGTGTTTCTAAAACCGTCCTTTAAATCATAAGTAAATCAGTAATCAATAATAAACAACGAAAATTAATAAAAAGTAACACGTACTGTTCTGTGAATTATTGTTAAACGATAAATTAAGTAAAATAATAATGTCAGTAGGAAGTGCAAGTTTCTTTTTGTATAAACTTTTTTCATAGTTATCTTTAACTGATAGGTATTTTTTTAATTGCCTGTACACAATTTTGATCAATAAAACATTACGAAAAACTCCTTTTTACTACATTTTGCTCTTTCATAATTTTTTTACAGACTACTATCTATAATATATCGTGTGATTTAAGATTTAAGGGCAATTGAAATTGATTTACAATAGGATAATACATTTACCAACAGCGGCCAAAAAAACTTTTTCGGCCGTTGCTAAGGATAGGGCCGGAAATGCAGTACTTTATAGTTGCTAACGCGTCCGTCAAACAACTGTTTCTAGTACGATTGCACAAAAAAGAAATTATTAACAGCTTTAAAATTATGTATTTGAAAATGGGTACTATTTAAAAAAAATTAACCAAAATAAAAATTTTAAGACGTATGTCCCAAAAACAATTGAATAGATGTAACAATATTTTGTAATTAACAGCAAAGCTCTATAACTTAAAATAAAGACTAAGAAGTTCTTACTAGGACACCCTGTATAAGAAATTTAATTTTAATCGAAATGAAAAATAATTTCAAATACAAATTTGACAATTAAGTAAATAATTTAAAAGTAAATTTAACGGACTAACGTAAAACAGAATCTCGCATTACCTACAGATTTTAATGTTTATTGTCGAATTCGGACAAAGAATCAAACATTTCCCTAATTTGATGAAATAAATTGCAGGCCTGAGGATGTTTCTGAAACAGGAAGTGTCCGGAACGGATGTTGATTGGTAATTGTTTCCCCGCGGCTCAGTGCGGCCAATCAACGAGCGAGAGTAGTGGCGCGGAAAACGGCACTCTTGATCTACTCCTACAGAATAACAATGGCATCGCTTACAAATTTAGCTCACTCAAGCTTAAATGTAAGATGATATGTAAGTGAAACGAAAGTGTGCAGTAGAATGATAATATAAAGAATATATTCATTTTTTCTTTACCAAATATATTATTTATATGAGCAAATATATTTGCTTAAAATTTTAGCAAATAATGTAAAATTACATTTAAATTTTGTATTAAAGCCAGCACCGTAGCAATGCATTGGCAACGGGGCAAGTGCCAAGGGCGCGAGGCGCAAGGGGCGCCAAGCGCAAAAATTTTTGCACCCTGGCCTAAAAAACAAAAACATCAAGCGCCCTTTGCTAAAAATCTGCCGCCCCAATATGTATCTGCGATTTCCCGTCAGTGGACGGTGAGTCCCCTGTTAAACGAAGCTCGAAAGCGAAAAAATTAGTTAACGGTTAACCAAAATCGAGAACATTGTTTTTATAACGGTTTTTGGTTATAAACCGGTTTAAAGACCGGTTAAAAAACGGGTAAAAAAAACGATTTTTAACATAATTTAGATTGGAAAGGCAAAGTATGAAAAGATATCTATTTATAATTTTATAATATATTTACAAACAAGCGTTTAGTTATGAGTTCTGGTAAACTAATCGCATTTAATACAGATTTTGTATTTTTTAAAGTAATTTTTATTGAAGAATGATGGTAAAAAAACCGGCTTTTAATTATTTTATTTAAAGGTTGCCGTTTTTTTTGCCATTAAAAATAACGGTTTCGGTTTCAGTTGAAAACCACTTTTACGGACAAAAAATAACCGTTTTTAAAAAAACCGGTTTCTTGTCCTGCTTTTAAACCAATAGCAAAAATGGCCCTGCACGCTAACCTGATGGATGAATTCAAGAGCTGACACTGGAAATCCCCGTTTTTCCGTTTATAGTCAATAATCTTATGAAATTTGGCAGCAGATGAGCAGAGCATTTATAGATCAATCAGTTACGTATGGTACATAGGTTATGCGCCTATGTACAATAGTCAGCATTCTTATGAATATTTACTTAAACAATTGTGGCTCCATCTATATCCGAACTACGACGATGTAGGTACATAATTCAGGCCAATCCTGTACATATTAAAAATTTAATTTTATGTTTTGTTTCTTTATGATAAATTGTTACTTATAAATCTTATTATAACAATATTGCTTAAGATAAAATACGTTAAAAAAAGGGCGCCATTTTAGGTATTTGCCAAGGGCGCCAAAAACATTGCTACGGCTCTGATTAGAGCCACACATGAGTTCTCCAGATGTTGATCGTATATAAAAGTTCTTAAATCTGATTATTTATTATTTTCTTAAAACTAAGCAAATGAACCATTTGATTTAATTTGAGAATTATCTGTGGGTAACTATTATATACAAGGGTGTCCATCTATTGCGTATTTATTTCATAGCTGCTTTATTATTCGAATATAAAAAAGTTTTAGGAACAATTTGTTGTGTATTGCGTCTAAAACTAATATTTCTCGATTTATTGCTGTTTTAATGATTAATTATGGCTAAAAATACGAAATTTACAAGAATTCAAATAGTAGTCTAAGCTTTAATTTATTACAAAAAAATATATACATTTAATTTCAATGTCACTCTTAGGCTGCAAATTTCTATCGTTTTTTTTTTTAAAGATGTACATTTTTCTTATAACTGTTTAATTAACATTAATTAAAATTTTGTTAATCATTTATTTACTACTTTAATATGAGAAAAAAACATTTAAAACTTTAATGGAAGTACAGCTTTAAGAATGTGGTATTATTTAATGCTTTGAAGCTAAATCCATTGGGACTGTAAACATAAATATAAACGATATCGACAGCTTATAAATCTTAGAAAGTCTACTTTTAAATATTTTAACAAAAAATATATTTATTTAAGATTTCCTGCACCAGTTTTAATAATTTTGCGTTAATAAATAAACTATTTTTGTCTACTAAGATTAAGAGTGAACAATAATATTATAATATTTTTTTGTTTTGAATAACATACTAAATAATGAACATGGACAGCCTAAAATTAAAATTGTAATTAAACGTACTAGGTATCTACTCTAAATATTTATTTACAATTTTTTATCAGCCTAATATTTAAATTCTTTCAAATTTTCTAAGTTTGCCCATAAATGATCATTGAAACAGCAATAACTCGCGAAATATTAGTTTTAGATGTAAGATGTAAGTAATACACCTTGATTATTTTTTAAAGACAATCAAATTGTCTACACGAAAATACAAGATCGACTTATTTGTTTAAAATTCAGCTACATGGACCGACAAAAACAAACACCCTGTATATTATTTAAAAAGTTTAGTTGTTTAGAAGGCACTATACAAGTATTGTTTACAGAACTACCAAATTATTTTATTCTGACGTTGTTAAATCGCTAAATATGAATATTTTGTTAAAGATCGGTAACCGCCAATATTTTCAAAAGAAAACTTAAATAATTAAGAAACTATGGATTTTTTAAACATAAAACCTTTTACATTTTTTAAAGAAAATTTAATTTGGAATAAAAAATATTAAAAATATACAGGGTGTTGTATTTAAAGTAAAAAAACTACTTACACATCGGTGTGCGGAAACCAAACAACATTACAAAAAATTGAAAAATCAAATATGAAGCTTATTTGTAAAAATAAAATCACTGTTTATTTTACATAAAGTGGAATATTGAGAAATAATATTTTTTTAACGACCACTTCGCACTTCATTAATATATTATTTTTTAGTTGCGAATGTTCATCACACAGTTTATTTTGCAAGGAACTTATGTAATATGTATATAACTACATTGTTTTCTAAAAAATAAACTGTTACAAAATAAAAATAAATGCACCATTTCACACCCTCTTAAAACTACACAGCTTTATGCATTAACTATCCTATCTGCCTATCTCTAATACTATAACAAAACAAAGTTAGTCATGTTACTCCAATCATATCAGCTGCACCCGTAACATTTGTTTTTTTTTGCGTCCATCCCGAAAATGAGCTGTTTTCGGTCATTTTTTACGCTGGCAAATACATCTTTACCGACATAGGCCGGAAAGTAGCTGGTTGCCATGGTGATGAAGTTGTTTTGTTGTTTTGCTCTGTCAAACAAGCGTCGTTATACCACCAAGCGAACTTTCACCTGTAGTTTATTAAGTTATTGTATAATTATGGATGGTGATTTTGGTGACATTGGCGGACGCAGAAAAAATATTGTACATAACATACCCGGAAAGTGTCTTTACTACACTCGAATGCTTTTTAGAACTGCTTACTCGTCCAGCAAATTACCACTTTCCGGTCTTATTATTATTTTGAAAAGAAAGAGAAGCACAATATTTTGAGTTTTAAATTCATCAAAATAAGTTTTATAAGAACCCGTTTTATTATTGCGAACAGCACCCTAGTTTTAAAAAAATATTTTTGAACATTATACCATTCCTGTGTTTCAAACATGAAATTTAACAAACAAAAAATAACATTTATGTATTTCCGGCTTTAACAAATTACATAATTGTATACAATGCGAATTAAGACAACAATGATGCCTAAATTTTGTCCATTAATCGTATATCAATTTTTGTAATTGTTTCGTCTCTCATATAATTTTTAAACATTGTTTCATTTGCTTTCATAACATATCACTACTTTGAAAACCAAGTCCCGTTTGTTTAAATTAGAAAATTAATTAATTTGTATTTTAATTAGTCTAGAATTCGTAATTTACATTTTTTGAATGAAGTTTAAGTTCTACTGTATCATTAATAATAATTGTTAAAAATGTTATAAGATTTGTGAAATAAGAGAGTGTAATAAATTTATATTTAAACATAAAATTTTAAAAACTGTCAAAACAGCGCCTTTTTTACGACAGTATAACACTGTTTTTGTAAATATACCATATATTTAAAAATACATGTTTATAATGATGAACATAAATGCTGCATTGAAACTAACAGCACAATGTATGTTGGGTTGTCTAACAATATTAACGGCACAAGGAAACTTTTTTCAATGTATTGTGGCGCCATCTCTCACCGATTCCGGTGTAGTACCAAAAGTAACGCCTCGATACAAGGCTAAAGTTACTTACTGAATTCGTCTTTACCTCCTGAGTTTTTGGTGTGAACTGTCAAAACCATATGATAGTGTTATTGTTGTTAAGACAACAGTTTTGAGTGATTGTGTTGTGTACTGTTTAAAAATTTATATGAACCATGAAAACCATCACAGGAAAAATGGTTGTATTGGGCGATCAAGGTATGTGTTATGACATCAAAGATTTCTAAATATCAATAACAAGTTCTTTAATTGTTTTATTATCCTACCTACTTGTGTATAATTACAAGTGCGTGATTTTAAAATAATGTTTAACTTGTTTTCTATTTTGATACACAAACTGTATTCTAAATAACAACGATATTTATTTGATTTCAATGATATATGAGCTAAAACAGGAAAAATAAAATCTATTTAACATTTAATAACATCTTATCAAGTGTAAATTACATGTTATCAAGAAATGAATTGATAATAAAATAATCTCAAGCGATTTCATCATCATTGGTTAGCTCTATTTTAATTCTACATTAGATAGATGTAAATATAACAAAGTACTGAATTAAATTGTAAGAAATAAATTCGTTATATACAAAATATATGCAGAAACGAATATTTTGGTCCATCAACTTCTCTGGCCCTAAAACTTATCCGCCTCTTTTAATCAATTTTTAAAAAAATAACCACTTTATGTTGCGTTGTGTGTATTACCCTTTAAACTCTTACATAAACTACGTTTGTTGCATATAAATCTCACTTATTATGTGGGTCGTTTATTATGAATGTGGTTTAAGTTCATAAGCTAAGTAGCTAAGGAGTACAATTTAATTTGTCGTGCTAAACAAAAATCTACTAGTTTAAAAAAAAAAACATAAGCATCATGCAGTTTGCAAAAGATAAATTCATAATGTGAGCATTAAATTGAAACGCGTTGACTACACTTTCACAGAAACAATTCGACGGGAGGTCCATTTTCAAGTTAATACTCACAAAATAACAAAACATTGCCATAAGTTATAGCTTGTCAATTACTACGGCGACCGTGTTTTGTTTAGTCAAATACGAACGATTTTGTAAAAAATAAACAATTTAAAAACTAATTTTTCTCAAAAAGTTTCTTATTTAACATTAAGAAAAACTTATATGGTTAAACAAAGAAAAAACTTCTTCGTCTGTTAAAGTATAAAAAAAATATAGGTTGCTGTTAAAAAATATATGACGATCGCTTGTCAGTTGCACACAATTGGCCGTGAAAAAATTAAGTACGTCAAATTGTAGCGAACAATTATTTGCTATACACTTTTTATACCGAATATTATTTCATGATACCTGTGTATTAACGCCATTAAATGCATTTAAAAAAATTGACTTTTTGATTTAAAAAAAAAAACATTCCGCAACCTTCAAAGCCGATTAAAGTAACCTAAATGTCATTTAAAATTTACAAAAACGTTTTTTGGGCAATTGTTGACATAATAAAATTCAAATTATGCAGGTCACGGCACACGTAATAAAAAAATTATTTGAGGTAATTAAAATTTTACAAACTAGTGCAGTTGTATCCAAAATCGCTTCCTCTGCCCAATAATAGAAAAATATACAGGGCGTTCCATTTAAAATAACAAAGTTGGGGTCATTTCCGGCGAAACCGGAAGTAAAACAATTGTGTGCATGTGCTCAAAAAGCCCGGTTTTTTGCACATATCATTTGTCTAAAATTTCATTTATCTAAAATCAAAACTAAAGAAAAAAAAGGGGGTGTACCACACTTCATTTACACCCGGGTATTGCTATTTTTGTTGGACAAAAAATAAATAACTGTTTTCTTACCGTGAAAATGCAACGCATATAACGAGATGAGTTACTTATCTTCAAACAATATGCACGTTGGCACCTTTGCAATAAAATGCGACGTGCAAACAAACACGAAAGCGCACCACATGTTTATAATATTAAATAGATGAATGTTCATAATTCCCTAGATATTCGATAATTTACCAATATTTTTCACACTCATCAGATTATATGGAAGTAAAGCAAAATCTCTGGCAATTATGCCAAATCCCCGTTATCTGGAAAACTGTAGGTGTGAATTACCGTGTTAAAAAAGTTTAATAAACTAATATAAACACCCTGACGTCAACACTTTCAAATTATAAACTTATTTATAATTGCTTTACAATTTACTGTAAAAATCGTTGTGCTTAATATAAATGAGTTTTAATTTAAGATAATCAATTAAATACGCTTGTGAATTTATAAAAGCTCGTGTTTGTAAATCGCTTAACATCACATGTTAAAATTAACAAAGAGCTTAACATCGAGAAGTCGACGCTACTACATCACTATTGTTTACTTAAACATATGATGTGAAGCTCTTTATAAAACCGGGCCATGGAGTTGCAATTATTTAACATGTGCATGATCTATTTTTGTTAGGCGTAGGAAAAACAAGTATCGTCATGAGACATGTCGAGAAGAAGTACGATCCGCACATTTCTCCAACTATCGGCGCCTCTTTTTTTACGTGTAATGTTGGAATAGACGACATCACAGTAAAAATACAGGTAAGAGAAAGTTTTTTTGTCGTATTAACATGCAATTCTTGATATTATGTTTATTGCTGCATGTGTTTATATCTATGACACTTTTTGCTTGTTGTTATTTCTGGTATGTTGATAATTTTGCAATAATACTATTTGTACACAACGCATTTAGTTTTAATAAAAATAGGTTAATGATAAGTATAAATTCTATACTAATTACAAGCTATTTAGATGTTTTTGCAGTTGTATATGTTAGCCTTATTTTTTGTAGTTTATTTTTGCTGCATTCAATTAAAAGATGACTTGCAATTTGGAAACTAAATATCATTTATTAGTATAATTTGTGAATTTAAAAAAACATTTATGATTTGACTAGTTTGCAATCTACAGTGTTTCTTAAATATTGCGAAAAAAATCGGGAGGTGATTACTTATCGAAAATTAAGGGGGATCTTTCATATAGTTTTTTTTCCTTAGACGTCTCCTTGCTGACTTACACCCCCCTAAAGGGGAGAAGTAAAATTAGGTTTTTATTTTATTTCTCAAATTTGGATAAATGTAGGAGAATGATATTTGGTAGATGTTTTATGCTAATTAAAAGGTTTCCCATAGTAATATTTTCAATCATCTCCCACCTTCACGGGGGGCTGAATAGTGCGTTTTTTGATCAGAATTTTTTGGTGGGTTAAAATTTTGCAATTTAAAATTTTTCGTTTGAAAGCTTGGTTTATTTAGAAACTTTTTTATTCTTTATTTTTTCTCATAAAACCTACCGTTTTTGAGTAAAAAATAAAATAAGTAAACATGCACCATTAAATATTTCAATATAAAACGATTAATTTTAGTGGTTAGGTGGTTACCATGGTTTTTTATGTTCAATTTATTTTATAAATTTTCACAGTCGCTCTACGAATGTGGTAGATAAAAGTTCTAAATAATTTTGCTCAGACATTTGAGTATGAGTATTTTGTTAAGGTCCTATGTGTGTGAATATTTTCAAAAACATATAAATTGATTTTGGGTTCAAAAACCGTTTGAAAGATAAACAAGTAGGTACATAATATCCTAAGATACAGTCTTTTGTTAAATGTTCTTGCCAGTTTTTTTTTTTTTCAATGGAAACATTAGATATTAAGAAGTGACTAATATATTTAATAATTTTTAGTTTTCTTCCAGGTGTGGGATACAGCTGGACAAGAAAGATTTAAAGCAATGGCACCTATGTTTTATCGTAATGCTAATATTGCTTTATTAGTGTATGATATAATTAGACCTAAGACTTTCGAAAATATTAAAAATTGGATACAAGAACTGAAGGGAAATGTTCCTGATCCCATTATTATTTATATAATTGGGAACAAAATTGACTTGTCATCTCAAAGAAAAGTACGTTTGTTCATATTATGTATTTTAAATTTCTTCTGCAGGCAATTTAGTTCATAAAACATCGTATTTTTACTAATGAACATACATGACTAACATAATAAATAAGAAAACATAAAATTCAATGTATTAAGGTGGTGAATTTTTGTAAATTATTAAATTATTTTAGGTACTAAAAGACGAAGCTTTACAATATGCAAATAGTGTAAACGCAACTTATTATGAAACTTCAGCTGCGGAAAATCAAGTAAGTGTCTCATATTTACTTATTTTATTATCTCCTATCCCTATAGTATGTTCTGCATTTACGCAAACAGTAACAGATAAAAATGAGGTTAATCAGAATGCCTGGAACGACACCTTAAACTCATTAAAGTCATTTTGGTGACCATACCAGTTTACGTACTATACAGCATCATTCAAAAAGTCTGCAACAAATAAATAACATTTTTCGATTTTTTTGAAAATTTTTTACTTGAAAAAGTTGGTGCATGACTTAAAACTCATTTTAGGATACAACAATGTTCAATAAAAATTCATATGGCACTAGATTTTAATGATTTTAGAACTGTTCTCAAGAGTAAAGTGCCCTTATTTTAACAGATACAAAGACTTTAATGAAAAAAGTTTTTTTTAGTTTAAAAATATATGTAAATATGAAATTTGTTGGTAAATTTCTACCTTTTATTTTTATAGTAATTTTAATTTTCAAAAAGTCTGTAACTAATAAAAAAGTTTTTTATTATCGATTTCCAAGAAAATTTTATTTGCAATAGAAGTGGTTGCATGTTGCATGACCTAAAACTAATTTTAGAATGAAAAAATCTTTTAATAAAAATCGTCTGACACTAGTAAGAAAGGTTCCTCATATTTGACATTTTTGCTTGTCCGAGGATTACGGGAAAAAATCGATTTTTTTTCCGGGATCCCGGGATTTAACAAATTATGTCAATATTTTGGAATAAGTAACACGAAAAAGCAAATGAGCGGTTTATTACTTAAAAATAAATCCAAGTCATCTATGTAATACATTTTGCCCCGTAATTATCTTCTATAAACAGGGTTCTCGTTTTTCGCGGGCCACTATGGTGATCTCGTAAACGGTAAGAGTTACGATTTCGGTTAAATTGGGGCAAAGTTGTATATTCAGGTGCTTAATAATTTGAAGCAAATAGAACTAATCTAGCTCTTTTAGTTTTTGAGATATAGGGAAAAAAGTAAAAAAGTGGATTTTTGTTTTTTGCCTGTAACTTTTCATTTGATGTCAAATTTCATTTTTGTAAAAACATTTTCATGGCCACTTTTTGCAAGGAATCAAATTCCCCAATTATATTTTCCATGCGACGTTTCATTTTTTTTAAACCATCATCAGGTCAATTTTTTTGTAGAGCATTTTATTCTGAATTCGACAATGTATAACAGTTGGCACTTTTTTGAAACAATTGTTGTTAAAAATGGCAAAAACAAATATTTTATTTAAAACAAATTCTAATCGGCATGATAAATAATTGTCTTTGTCCGTTTTTCCTTGGAAGAAGGTGAGTAAACCGTATAAAATTACTATTAAAGGGATTTAATTAAAAAAATCGGTATTAATAAATATCTTAGGAATGCATTAACATTGTTTACTTATTAGCAAATATTTTTAGAATATTTTCTTCGGTTAAGTAATAAATGTCTCTAAAATGTGTATTTAATCCCTTATTTGACATGCAATTATTTGTAACAAAATGTTCGTAATCAAATAATATAAGTTAGTGTACCTACACAGTTTACAAAAAACGTCCAGAAATCTGTTTATACGCTTTTTGCTTATTAGAAGTCATTAACGCAGATAAAAGGAATAACTGGTTATTTTTTGTTACAAATAACTGTATGCCAAATAGGGATAAAATACACATTTTAGAGAAATTTATTACTTAACCGAAGAAAATATTCTAAAAATATTTGTTAATAAGTGAACAATGTTAATGCATTCCTAACATATTTATTAGTACCTATTTTTTTGATTAGTAATTTTATGCGGTTTACTTACCTGTTTCCAACGAAGAAAATATTCTAAAAATATTTGTTAATAAGTGAACAATGTTAATGCATTCCTAACATATTTATTAGTACCTATTTTTTTGATTAGTAATTTTATGCGGTTTACTTACCTGTTTCCAAGGAAAAAGGGACAAAGACAATTATTTACCATGGCGATTAGGATTTGTTTTAAATAAAATATTTGTTTTTCCCATTTTTAACAACAATTGTTTCAAAAAAGTGCCAACTGTTATACATTGTCGAATTCAGAATAAAATGCTCAACAAATTGGCGTTAAAATCAGATATAGCGTCCATAAGAAAAAATTGACCCGATGATGGTTTTAAAAAAACGAAACGTCGCACGGAAAATATAATTGGGGAATTTGATTCCTTGCAAAAAGTGGCCATGAAAATGTTTTTACAAAAATGAAATTTGACCTCAAATGAAAAAGTTACGGGCAAAAAACAAAAATCCACTTTTTTACTTTTTCTTCTATATCTCAAAAACTAAAAGAGCTAGATAAGTTCTGTTTGCTTTAAATTATTAAGCACCTGAATATACAACTTTGCCCCAATGGGCGTTTACACAAAAAAATAAAACTTGATAAAATATTTTTTAAATGATAATCTGATCTATAAAGTTTATTCTCAACCACCAAAAATTTAAAAAAAATCGTCCAGTTCCGAGAAATAAATTTTTAAAATGCCCATTATATTTCAAATTCTGAAACGCGCTGTGATTGGCCGTGACGTCACTATCCGCACAGTCCATGTGCAGCGGACTAGTTCCTATGCATCGCATAATGACAAGTTGTTATATATTTTAATATAATTAATATGTTTTTTCTTTTATTAACTATGTATATTATTGCAATGTACGTAAATTATTATTGTGACAAGTTCTACACCTTTTTTTTTGGGATATTCAGAACAAATAAAGATTATTATTATTATTATTATGTAAGGCGCGAAGCGCGCGACGAAGACGACGCAGGGGCGTACTTTGGCCGTCGATTGTATGTAATAAACGTAATCGAACAACAATTACAATTTATTATAATGAATAAAATACAAACAGTACTGCCTATTAACAGTATTAGCAAAAGAACGATCTCAAGCCAACTCCGAGACCCCTCAGGGTGGCTTCACAACATATCTTAAGTGTTTTTAACATAAACAAATATGAAATTCCTGGACCAGGCATATTTGTGTTCAAATATTCTTTACGTATGCAAGAGGTTTTAACTAGTTGTTAGTTTAGTGTATATTATAAAACAAAGCAACTGTGTAAGTAAATTAATTATTTTGTAGAAATAATTCGATATTACTAAGGTCATTTAACAGGTGTAAATATGAAAAAAAAGTATGTTTCAGTTTATTGTTTAATAATAGGTGATTGTAAATATTAAAAAAATGTACCTACTACTCTTTTAGTCATAGCTATATCTAAAAAACAAAATTAATCTTAAATTCGAGGTAAATAAAATATGGGCTATATATAATAGTAGATAATTGATAAAGTTAAACCTGTTTGAAAACCAGCAACTTTTCGTTTATTTAATAGTAGATAATGTTTAATTCAATGATTCTACTATATTAATTTACACCTATAAGTTTTGAATGTTATCAGTTTTATGCTTAGATCATATAAAAAAAGGTATATGGCTTTTTGTAAAACAAGCACTGTTACTTCAGTATAAATATAATACAAATTTCATAAACGAAGCAACAGTGCTTTAACACTAATCAGCATTTTTAATCAAACATAAACATGCACCAAATAGCATTCAACATATAAGTATTGTTTAAAACTGCAGATTTTTTTGTTGGAAAGTAATAGGCTGCTTCATATTACATATTATTGCCATATGATTAATGCTTAATGCTAATGATAATGCTTAATGATAATGTTTTTCACTTTAGTGTATTTTTTTGCATAAATACTATTTAATATATTTTTAGTTTATTCAAATTTTAAATGGTCTTCGCAACAATATAATTTAGTTTTTTCGCTTACGTCGGAAATACAACGTCTTGCTGCATCAAACCATTTTTTTCTTTTGGTGGAATTTTCCGGAACAGCAAAAAACAATTTTTCTGTTTTTTTTTGTAGATGTGGTCTTACATTCAGGCACAAAACAACACTTTCTGTAGGACGATATTCTTGCGTTATATTTACAGCAAGCACACGTGTGGCTTGCCTCAGCGAGTACGTACGTAGAGTGACGTCATTTCTCGTGCGCATCGTTCAAGCCGTTTACGGCGCAACTTGCCGCGGGAAAACTTTAATCGTTAATAATAAATAAACGAAGTTGATTTAAACAATTTTAACTTCACATACGATATTCTGAACACCAAATCTATCAAATTCTGAAGAAATTAAAAATTAGTGTAAACGCCCATTTAACCGAAGTTGTAACTCTTACCGTTTACGAGATCCCCATAGTGGCCCGCGAAAAACGAGAACCCTGTATATAAAAATGAATGTATGTTTGTTTGTCCTTTATGCATTCCTATACCATTCATCCGATCCTGACCAAATACAATAGGCTATATAAGAATTCCCAAAAGTTCCAAAAATTCCCAAAAGAACCAAAATTCCCAGAAGATCCAAATATCACAAAAGTTTCAAAATTCTCAATAGATACAAAAACTCCCAAAAGATCCAAAATTCTCAAAAGGTCAAAAACGTCCACGGGGCGCGAGCGCGAAGCGCGAGTAGTTTGTGATTGATAAAAAAATTCACCGAGCGAAGCCGGGTCACTACGCTAGTTATAAATAATATAATAATACTGGTGAGAGAAACATACATTTCAAAAATATTTCCTTTCTACTGTAATTTTATTTTATTAAACACCATAATACATAATTTTTACAAAGAATTTTTGTAAATATGATTTAAGAAAAGTTTTTGAATGATACTGTATAATTGTCTTCTTTTTGCACTTCAGGAATATGATCACCCTAACTATGCCACTTATGTTCACCAAATTTTTAAATATGGTAGATATTTTTTAAACCAACTGACTTAACGGCACTTGGATGAATTTTCTGAAATTTTATGTCTAGATTTTCAGTGTGTCATTTGCCGACATCTATTTTTTTTTTAATTACTATACTAAGCTTATCTTAAGCATTGAGATTATTCTTATGTAGGGTCTGGTACAAATTTTTGAGAATGCTGCTAGGGGATTAGTTAAGTTATCTGGAAATCGAATAAATCAAGATGACGGTGAGAGCCCGTTTGCCACAGCAAGTACACTTAACGCAACTGATACCGGTGTCACAGAAACTGCCAGATGGAGTATTAGTAGTATTGCACATGCTGATAGTGTTAGAAGATGTTGTTAACATTTAATTTATGTAAGTAACGTGACCAACAATACACTGTTGATATTAATATAGCTTCCAAACAGCGTAACTTTTAGATTTAAAGGTACTGTGAGAATATCGCACTATTTAGTAATGATGTGCCTTCCAAGTGTTGTGATTACTATTGTACGGTTTATTAACCAGGCACATACATAGCGTGTACTTGGTGAATTGTGTAATTGCAATAACATATTTTTATAGTTAAGTACTTTTACCATAAAATTTCTGGCAATACATGGAACCCATTGCTCTATTATTTTATGAATTAACAAATTGCTTAATACATGCTCTTTAGATTAAACTAATCTAAAAGGGTAATATTTGAGATGTATATATATTTATTTTGTAATTATTAATTTTTTTATTAAGTGACGTTTTATTGGTTGATATCTTAACAGAACCATTATTTTGCCTTGTGTCTGTTTTTTCAGCAACTATAATACAGGTAAAACCTTTATCACCTGATATATTTGTAACTCGATTACCTCAGTTGCTCGACTTCAGAAAGAGTCTGTTGAAATCGGTGCACACAAACTGTTAACATTCTAATAACAATATTACTGTATTAACCTTTATGACCCTGCCTTAATCCTCCACTCTAATTGCATATTTAACAGAACTTCCTTAAGTCGGTTTTCTTCCATAATTCGATTTTTATAAGCCCCCCCTTGGAAGTCACACAAAAGTGGTTTTACCCATAGTGAAAATCAGATTAAGGTCTTTGGGGCTACGTTTTCTAGATAAATACACGGTAGTTTTCGTTTTTCCGCTGTAAAAAAATAAGCAAAATGAGTTGAAGGGTTGTAATAGGTTTTTTTAGGTATAGGTAATGTGATAAATTATTCAGATATTTTGTAACAATTTTAATTTCTGAGATGTGAGCCACTTAAATTTTTTATGTAAAATCCACAGTAAGCCATGACTTAAGTGAAAAAAAATGTTTCAGCTTTCAAAATATACATACCTCTCTGTATGTATTTAAAAAAACACAAAATTTGTCATTTTTATGTAAATTTAGTCATTATAATGTCATCTATTCCACAACTTTACCCTACATTTTACAAAATCAATGGTGAAATAATACTACTAAACTAGTTTTATCAATATTTTCATGTGATAAAATATAGCATGAATAGTAAATACTAAAATTTTTAATATTCCTTGTTTACACATACATCTCTCCACAAATGCAACAATTGCATTTATTACTTGGACACTTATATTGTGACGGACTGTACTGTACATTCACTGTACTGTTGGGAAAGAGGACTTATTACTCTTCAATTTATTGTTGTTAACTTTGGCTTGTGATCGTCTTTAAAAGGTAATTAGACTCTCAAATGTTGTTTTATATAGTACACAGATTGAGAGTTATTATTACACAGTAAAAGACAAATAAAACAACAACTTTAAAAAACAAACTCCGGCTGTATATTTCTTTGTGGTTAGTTCTTAGCTACCTCAGCAAGACGGTATCCAGATTTTGTTCCTGTTGCTAGCTGTTTTTTATTGTGTTTGTATCCTTATCATTATTTTCTATAAGCACATTTCAGTACTATTAAAAACAGAAAAGAAATTCAACATAAAATGAAAAAGTTACGGGCAAAAAACAAAAATCCACTTTTTTACTTTTTCCCCTATATCCTCAAAAACTCAAAAAGCTAGATAAGTTCTGTTTGCGTCAAATTATTAAGCACCTAAATATACAACTATGCCCTAATTTAACCGAAGTCGTAACTCTTACCGTTTATGAGATCCCCATAGTGGCCCTCGAAAAACTGTATTATGAAAAGCAACTGAAATATTTTGGTTGTTTTTTGTAATAATATTTTTCAAAAAAATATTTCTTTTTTATAAAGTTTTGTGATTATTAATTAATAGAAGTGTCCCTTCATTTTTATGCAAACTTCAATTATGTGAATTTTTCTTAAATTTGATATTCAAAATCAACAAGTAAAATAATCCAAAGCTGAACATAAGTAGTGCATACATTTTTAGAAAGTCGAGAATATTTCCTTCTTAATAAAGTCATGGCCTACTATGAGTTTCATTTAAAAACTTTTAAGTTTGGTTCATATATTAGAAATCAAAATCAAAATAATTCATGAAAATCTATCTAAAAACTATTATCAAAAACCTTTAAACCATTTTGTTTAATTTAAAAAAATAAATAAGTTATAATAAATTATTTAAATCGTGAAGGTTTCAATTTTCACCCATAGCAGAAAAACAAACTGGTTTGTACAATCTAATAACAAATGAAGTTATCTCGAAAGAGTAGCCCCTGAAACCTAAACCAGATTATCGTTTACTGACATACCCTATAAATACTTCGAATTTGGACAACCCTGTAAACAAGACACAAAAATATAAACCAGTAATCGTTTATCTGTCTACATAATTAAAAAAAGCGAATTCCTATTAAAAGTATTGATAACTATTAACTCCATGCATCAAATATACTGACACATACAAGCACAAAACACAATGGTGAAATATCAAGCACAAGAGAACAAAAATAGTATTATTTGGTAATTAATACATTTTTGTAATAATTTTTTTGAAATTTATTAAGATCGCAAACAAGTTTTGCACACTCGTTTATACTTAAGATATCATCCTTGTGTTAAATTACTGTGATGAGATAAAAACCAAGTGGATCGAAAATAAAAGAATATTGCTTTGTATTATTTGGGAGTAGGCATTTCAAATTAATATCAAACGTTTTATTAACTACAATGTTTCCTGTAGTTCTTAAAGAAAACTTTTTTATCAGTCAAAGTTCTAAAGATCAGTCCAAGCCACTGATAGAAATAATGATTGGAAGAAAACGTAAAAGTTACACTCTGTAACTAAGTAATATCATTGTTGTTACTGTAGGAACGACATCTTAAACATGGTGGCAGTGTTATAGGTATAGGGTTCTTAGTAAGTAACTTAATAATAGTTTAATTATTGGTGAAACGTTTATATCGCAGCCTAAAAACAAATTCTAACTGGTTAAAAATATTGTAATTCGATTGTATGTTATTAATGCTACATATTTTATTTTCATTGTTTTTTTTTTCATGACGAAAATATTACAAAAACTGCGACAAATGATTAAACTGTTGCATAATGCGAGATTGCACTTAAAACCATGTTCTGGGTAATATTACGATGTTTTGATAATATTGTATGTGATATTGAGTTTTTTATTATTTAAGAGATCACAGAATTAGTGGAACACTGTATTATGGACTATTATTATATTATGTATGATGTGGTCAAGGAAGTATAAGACTGTAGAAAATAAAGTTACCATCAGTATTTTTATATATTTATGTGTAAGTGCATTTTATTATATATATAAATTTTCGATGGCTTAAATCGAGCATGTAATTGGCGAAATTTTTGTCCAAAACCATTTGAAGAAATATAAATATGTAGTAATTATATTTTATAAGAGTTAATATTTATGTTATTAATAAAGCTTATATTTTATCCAACCCTGCAAAACTTGCTTTACAATTTTATGTACCAAATAACTAAATGTCTAAATAAGTGTAGGTTTTATATGTTTTTAATATTTTTTAATAAAAATGTTAATTGATTCTTTTGTTTAGATTTATATTTAAGTTCATGCTGTTAGTGTTTTTTTTATTAATTAGTAATTTTTTACAATTGTTTGATTGTACGGTTTACGGTATTACGTAATACATATTTAAAACGAGATCAGGCTCGAGCTTTAATTTTTATATGAAATAAACTAATCCACCTAGTGCGTATTTCCTTCATATTTGCTTTAGTATTTGGTATAGAAAGACAGTTTTAATACAAAACTTGTTAGAGAACAAGCTACTTGACCTAAAATTATTTTCGACTGTACCGAGTGTCTTATTTCCGAATCTAAATTCAATTGTTTTTAACTTATTTAAGTTTTTTTTTTAAATATCGGATAAAGATCTTTAACAAAATATTCATGTTTGGTGTTTTAAAATAATACACTGTGTTTTTTGTAGATCAATTTAGCTAAATTTTAAACATGAATAAATTAAATTTTTTTGGAACAATGTTTTTATTTACATTTTCGTATAGGTTGTTAACTATCTTTACAAAATCTTTAAGGTGTTAAATGTCTAATACTAATATTTCTCGAGGTTTTGCTGTTGTAATGATGATTTATAAAGGGAGGACAAAACTTAAATGGGGGACTGTCCTCCCAAATAAAGGAGGGTTGGCAACCTTACACGCAACACAACCAAACTATTGCACACCTGATAATTAATTGCATGTTAGCGTCAAAACTAAGTTGCTTCCTTATATACCCACAGTCAGAAAATTCAACAACATAAAATCAGTTTTAAGGACAATTATATGTTAATGTTAATCAGCTGATATCAATTTAGCAATAACAATGTATTCATGCAGAAAGTAGTAAAATTAACCTTGTGACCTACCTGCGCTGACAAGATGCAAGTGCCAATTATTATTAACAAACCAGATGTTTTTTGCTTCTCTAGGGCCTCGTGGCTCGAGGGCCCGTGTTCACCGCACCCCTGATTTCTACGCCACTGCCTGGAATGGCACCTTAAACTTTTTATACGCACACAGTATACGGCGAAAGTCGTTTGGTGACGACACGTGTTTATTTAATGTTATAAAAAGCATTTTTTAAGATTACCAACTTAATATAGGTATAAACTAAAAGGCTGCTAAAAAGCTTTAAAATTACTGTAAAATAGTAAAATTCTGTCAAGGTATTCTACTAAAAGGAGAAAATTTAGCGTAATTTTAACCGTAGAGGAATTATCATATTATTATATGCTTATAAGTATACACAGACATAATGTTTAAGCAAAAAAATAATAAAATTTTGATCGTGACCAACTCATCTAAGGCATGAATTGATACTTTTAAGTTTATTGGAAACTTTAAAAATAGTAATTTTCTACAAATTTCAAAAAGCAATTAACATTTTCTATGTACATATTATCATTTATTATTTTTTATGTAAAAAGTCAATTTATTTCGTAATATAGCGCCTTTATGGGATATAATGGGTTGTTGCATAATTTCGTGCGGTTTTTTTAGATTCAAAATTGCGCACTTTAAATTAAAGTTTTTGGTAATTTGTTTTGTGCTATTCGACGGAGGATGTTTTTCTCTACAAATTGGCGTTTTCGTTTTTTCCATATCATTTGTTTATTTTTATTATACAACTGTCGAAATGGAGTGAGTGTCAGGTTGACTAAAATGAGCATTTCCGACACCTCCTTCTTTTCGCGTATAATCAAGGTTTTGAAGCTGCTAAAGCTGCTCGCGATATTTGTGTTGTGTACGACGATAATGAAGAACGTCTCAAAAATGGGTTTCGCGTTTCAAAAACGGTCCAGCTTATCCACGAAAATTCGGGTCAAACAACAAGAGAATTGGCCGAGCAGCTGGATTGTGACCATTCAACGGTAGCTCGCCACTTTCAATCAATGGGTAAGGTCCAAAAACTCGGGGCATGGGTACCACATGTTTTGAGCCAAAACAACAAAAATCAACGTTCCATGATTGCCGCCAATTTGCTCGCCCGTCATCGATCAACACACGGCCATAAGCAACGCTTTCTGTATCGCATACTGGTTCAATCGCTCTTCGTCAAACTGAGAGGGTCGGCCGGTATGAGTTTGGTCCCGGAGACCGAAATCTCCGTTTTTGAAACGCGAAAACCATTTTTGAGCTGTTCTTTCAGATATGGCATCATCCCCGTACACAACACAAATATCGCGAGCAGCTTTAAAACCTTGATTATACGCGAAAAGAAGGAGGTGTCGGAAATGCTCATTTTTGGCAACCTGGCACTCCATTTTGACAGTTGTATAATAAAAATAAACAAACGATATGGAAAAAACGAAAACGCCAATTTGTAGAGAAAAACATTCTCCGTCGAATAGCACATAACAAATTACCAAAAAATTTAATTTAAAGTGCGCAATTTTTAATCTAAAATAACCGCACGAAATTATGCAACAACCCAATAGATAGGTATATAGTTGATTAACTGGGGTGTACCCTTAGCGGAGCAGATGTCAACTAATAAATTCCAGTAGCAAATTTAAAGCTTTCGGAAGTTTACTCTGGCGCCACTGATTAACATTTCACATGTTATATAATAATATTAAATAAAAACTATCCAATTTGCAAATTTTAACAATACATCTTTCTCACCAGATACCTATGTTAACAGTAGATAAAGGGATTAATTATAGAACAATATTTAATACATCACACGAATACAACCGTATTTAAATAAGTAGTGAACAAAAAAGATGGTATAAAATTTTAGAGGCATGTATGACTCATCAAAATAAACAATAAAAATGAATAAACATTGATCCTCGAACCATTCGTTTAGCAGTTATGGCTTAATTTTTACTCACAGACGCAAGGACGAGACACCTCTGTTTACATTGAACAGTGCTTGGATGTAGGACTATAATGTTATCTATGTTACTATGTCCATATAATATCCTAGCCGAATGTATTGTTGCTGTCGGTTTTCAATACTAGCTCGAATAACTCCAATAGGAAAAAGTTAAAACAAAATATTTGAATTGGAAACCAAGATTTTTTAAAATTAAAACGTCTCTAGCTTATAAGACACTTAAAAGGAATAAGCCAAAATTGGTGATCGTATTTAACACGTCTGTCAACATGAATAAATAATTTAATGCATAATAACACGTTAAAAGTAATTTGCTAAATTTTTCCGACAACATAAAGTTTGTTTGGTTCAAAAGTTTTAGTTCATTATAATTAACTCACAATATACAAGGTGTCCCAGTTATCGTGAACAGGCTGGGGATCTCGTAAACGGTAAGAGATACAGACTTGGTTAAACAAGTCAAAATGATCTAATTTAAGAGCAACTATTCTATGAAAAAAATCTTGAAAAACGTTGATAGTTAAAATAAGAAAGTTGATTTAAAAATAACAAAAACAAATGAAAATAGGTAAAATTTATAAACAAATTTCAAATCTACGCAAAAAACTGTCCCAGTAATGTGGAAAAATATTTTGAGTATGATTTTAAATAAGTAAGCTATAAGCAAAAAACGTATTTTTTTTGTTTTTTATGAATAGTGCAAAAACAACTAATTTTTTTAAAGATTTTTTCTTAAAATAGTTGCTCTTAAATCAGATCATTTTGACTTTAACCAACTCTGTATTTTTTACCGTATACGAGATCCCCATGCGGTTTACGATAACTTAGACACCTTGTAGAATTTTGATTTAGTTGTGTCATTTTTTACTTTTGTAATTTTTGTATGAATTGCGGTTTAAAGTTCTCGATAGCTATATTGACTTCATTTTATAATTTATCGTTTACTCGTGCTAGTGTGAAAAAAAGTGAGTTCGTATTACGTTGAAAACGTTATCTTTATTTAAAAGCGCAATTTCTTGCGTTATATTAATTTATAATTAACGCTATAGTGCATTTAATGAAGATCTTAATCCTTAATGTGTCGCCAATTAAAAGAGTGCACAAAAAAATTGGAAATTTATAATGGGTGCTAAACTTTATGCATCATCCTTAATGAGTTTAGTGTCGAGCAATAAATCAGTAGAATATCGTATTACAGTCAACTGCTACCGAAGAAGTGTAACATTGAGTGTCTAGATATTTAAGGTATGCTGCAAATATTTCCAGCATCTTTATTGCTGAAACTTTGTAGAAACAACTTTAGCCGAATAGGCGCCACCGTATCCGGTATCGTTAAACGGAAATTCATATAAATTTGGCGTATATGTAAAAAAAAACAAATTTATAGTTCGTCTTAAGAAACAATATTGAAATTGCATTTACAACTTCAACATTCAATTACATCAATTTTCACATATTGAGAGAAACGCTTTTTTTTTAATAATCGCAGTTTATCATTAGTATTCTCCATGTATAATACAAGCATACAGTCTGTTCTACAAAATGGGCCCAAGAGTTTTATGGCGAAACCGCATATATTCTCCAACTTCTGTCGCAGTTAGGTTATGCAAGTCAATGGAGGCTACATTTTAAAAATATTTTCAAACATACAGGGTTCTCCAAAAAAGAGTGGCTTATCAAAGTTATACTTTTTCTTATGGAACACCCTGTATATTTTTACATTTTTCGATTCCTCTTTAAATTTAATTCAAAAAATGTATAAGGTTATACGGGTCTAAAGTCAACCGTTCTCGTGAAAATTGCATTTTCATGAAAATACAGTATTTTCAAAAATTTTCAACATTTAAAAACTGAGAAGTCTGAAGAAATTCGCGCTTGGAGATAAGATTGACAATAGATTATGTAACACTTTGCACCACCTACATTTTTAAAATATTATACAGGTTGTGTAAAAATTGGCGGAAGCGCTACACGTGGCGATGTTCTTTATGAAATTCTAAGTCGAAAATCTTGATACAAAAATGTTGTACCATGCTTCCTATGGCCTCAGGAACCATTTAAAAAAAACAAAATTGGCAACATGGCATACATTGATTTGCGTTTGGACATTTTTTTATCAGCAATTTTTACTTGGGCATTTACAATTTTTGTTCGAACTGAAAGCCTTCAGTTCGTAAACATAGCTGCAAACTTTTGGGTATCGTAAAACACAAACTAGAAATAATTACGAGAAAAACAGAGATGACAGCTAATGACAATGTTGCCATATGTATTATTTTCATTCAAATCAGTGATTTACATATTTTCAACACCAATTTTTGAAAGGAAGAACACAATATCTAGGAAAAAATACTATTCGAAATTTATTTTTATTCCAAATTGCAGCTTTTTCATTTGCAAATATTAAATAATAACGCTTAATAAAGGACTAAATGTCAAAACTTTGAGGACCTCTTGCAGACACAGCAAGCATGGTACAACATTTTCGTATCAAGATTTTCGACTTAGAATTTTACAAAGAACATCGCCACGTGTAGCGCTTCCGCCAATGTTTACACACCCTGTATAGGGCGTTTTTTACGCTTGGTCAAACTTGTGAAACTTTAAACATCGATAACTCATTTTTTTTAAATACAACATCCTATATTTTTTTACACCGTCTTATAGAAAATTTAATTCTCTTTCGAAAACATTAAGGCTGTTTTTCACCTAAAATTGATATTTTCCTAGATATTGCGATTTTATTGTTAATTATTAGGGCAAAGTAATAGTTTCAAGTAGGCTATGAAGTTTGCCTACACACTTTTGACATATTTTTATAGGAAAGTTGTAGATTTACCATACTTACGTTTAAATAGAGATTTTTTAAAATTATTTATGCATTTATTGATTGGACCAGTGTTAAGATAATTACTAAATCCTATAAACCATTTACAGACTGTATACTTACACATACAATAGGTGTTAAAAAAGTTTTCCGTACATTTTGCTATAAATTCGAAAATAAAAAATAAACAAAAAAGTCTTATTGTGTAGGCTCCTATGTTGCTCTACATTTCTACAACCATACGCAAAATTGTAATGTCTGATTACACTCAATTTATAACTATATTTTTTGTTAAGTAGACCTAGTAAGTCAAATATTTGACTTTTGATATTTAAATGATCTTCACTAGTGTGTTTTTTTGTCTAAATATGAATTTTTCATATTAAGAATACGTTGATTTGCATCTTGCTTTAGAAAAATGCTGCTCAGACAATTTGAATTTATCGTGAAAAGTAACCGAATGTACTAAAACGTTCCTGGCTGTTGATCAAAGACTAAAAGGAAAATGTTTAATTCAAACTAGTTATATAGACAATTGAATATACTTTAATGCTAGATATATTCTTCTTTTCAATAAATTAAACATCATTAATATAATACAGTAAATTCTCTCTAAATGCAACATTGTTAGATTCAAATGTTTTTTAAAAAATGCATTTATAGAAAAAAGATGCATTTAGAGAGTAAAGGAAACCATTTTTTAAAAATATTTTTAAAATCTTATTCATCTATTATACAGGGTGTTGCATTAGGTAAAAAAATGTCTTTCTCTTTAGTATTTTCAAGTTTATTTAAAATTTCACACTTATCCTTAATCGTTAAATTAACTTTCTTCATGATTGATTGATTGACTGTGACACTGACAGTTTTTACTACGGGTAGCTTGATTTTTGAAAGTTGCGTTTATAGAATGTTTTTGCATATATGGAGTAATGCATTTATAGAGTATGATGCACTTATAGAAGTTGCATTTATAGAGAATTTACTGTATTAGACTTGGCGTCTTAATTAGCACTGAATTTTTTGTTTAAACTTAATTTAACCTTTTGCTAATAGCACAATCGCATTGTCAAAGGCAAACATTTGTTTACTGCCAAAAATGTATAAGCTATTCAACTTATGTTTGTTAACAGACACCTTGTAAGTAAGTGTATGCTTGTACATAAGGATAATAATAATCAGCTATGATTATTAAAATCGTTTATCTTAATGAAAAAACTGATTGTATTGTTTTAAAAGTCGATTTAATTATTTACAGAGGTTTTCTTATTTATATTTTTAAAAACACTTTAAGGCTTAATTTTTTAAATAGATAATTCATTAAAGAGATTTTGGCTAGCGATAGATAATTTTAAATGAGCGAATACCATTTCTATTTTATAAATGCTTTACCGCCCAGAAGCTTAAGATCAATTATTAATTCAATTATAAGTCAAACGGTTTTCTGTAGAAAAAAAACCACAAATAGTTATGTCAGAATTTTATAGTCCTGTTATATTTTCTGGCCAAAAATCTTTTTATAGAAAGCATAAATTGTTTCTGTTTTAATTTTTCGTATATCTAAAAAACATTTTAATTTTATCATTGTTTTTACTTAGTGCAAATTAATTCGAAATTTTTTGCAAAATGTTTTTCCAGGTAGCCTTCTTACGCACTGAACTTCCTCTAACTTTAATTATTTTAAAATGCTCTTGTTTTATTGCTAAATTTTTACTAATCGTCACGTTTTTGAGAATTGGTCGAGTCTAGACGTTTTATGTCACTAAAACAATTGTTTACGAACAGCAACACCCAAAATGAACTAAACATCTTTTGACTGGTCAGCGTTTTATGCACTAATCTAATTTTGAAATTAGACGGTTTTCAGAATTTCTGGCTGGGAATACTCAACCTGTATTTCAGTTTAGGTGTAAAATCTTTCAGCGAATTTCAAAAATAAAAGCTCATCCCGATAATTTTTCATGTTCCATATAATTGCCAAGATAAGGGAAATAGGTAAAAATTAATCAGCATGCATTCTAACAATAAAGTAATGATTTTTTTATTGTCTTCGAAATTATGTTGGTAATATTTAAACTTAGGTATATAGGTATTTATTAGAAAAATATCGTTTTACATAAATTTAAGGTTTTAAATTCTTCTCCTAAGCAAATAGTACCTATTACGAGACAATAAAAAACCATCTTAAAACAAATAATCATTCTTCGATATAAGGGTAAAAATTATTGTACGACTAACATATCGAGTAGTGTCGCACTTTTAAGTTTTTTATTATAATTAAACAACTCGAAATCTTAGAGGAAATAAGATAATCAAAGAACTAATAGCATATTTATGTATACACATACAATATATTTAGTTACGAATAAGGTATACATTGTATGATATGTTAAAATTAAATAAAAGTTTGTTATACAGTTGTACTTATAGCTCAATAAAAAAAAACCTTATTGCACAGCAAACAAATTATTCCATATTGTATTTGTTACTATTAACTTTTAATTTAATGAGCATATTAAAATCTATAAGTCATGATAAAAAATTTAAAGGAACCTTATACAATGTTAGAGTGAATAATAAGACATTTTCATACAGAAACTAACTGATAGTGTAAAGATATAGATTTTCTTCATACACATGACACATAAAATTTACAACCTTCAATTAAAATGAGTTGTTTTTAAACACATATGTTACTAACTAAATATATCTTCATTACCCCTACTACAATTAGGCTCGAGCCCGCCCCCAGAATTAGCCCATTGGTGCGTAGTCGTTGTAAGCTACTTACAGTAAAATTTTGATTAAGCGAGCTTAAAGCCCGTTTGTGATTGCTTCAAAGTGGAAAAGTGATACTTAAACGCTGATGGTGTGAAGAAAAACTACCAACATTTTTAAGCCATCTGGTGTGAAGTCTAACATTACTTCTGTAATAATCATCAAGGAATAGTGTGTTGTGTTTTTTTTTCCCCGAAAAAAAGCAAAGTTTTTGAAGAAATTAATAAGAAAAACACAGTAAAATGATAGCTGAAGCAGTAAACAGTGAAGAAGAACATATAAAAGACAGTACAGATAAGGAAATATTAAACGATGTGCAAAAAAGTGAAACTTCAACTCAAAAATCTAAAAATTTTATGATTGAATCAATTTTGTCGAAAAGTACTAAAAATCTATGTTTAAACGAAAATAAAGTGCCTCATACATCTGACGATTACGTATTTACCAATAATCACATCAAGTTTGAATCCCAAACCGAAAACTTAAAGGCTAAAACAGATGATATATCTAAAGACATATGTGTTCAAGCGGATTCTAGTTGTTCAGAAAATGATGTTGAGTTTATAAATGAAGAGACCAGCTCCAAAAAAGAATTTCGTCAGGATGTGGTGTCGACTTCAGATGACTTCTATATGAAATATTCTGAAGGTAAGTTCTCCAACGTATCTTTAGGGCAGAATATTTTGTTGCATGTACATAATTATTAAATCATATGATGCAGAGTAACAGTCAGGGCAGATAATATTTTCCGGCAGCGGAAAACTGTTTTCTTCTTCTATGCCTTAGAAAGAAGTTATATTTTAAGTCATCTTTTCGTCCATCTTTCTACAGGTCATAATATTATAACAGAAGATGTATTGCACTCACATATCAAAATAAAAATGAAAGAAAGAGTTTTAATATGTATCTGCAGTTGTTTCGTATATATGGTTGGTGCAGACTAGGGTTTCTCATATTTGACCATTTTGCTTGTCCCGGGATTCCGGGAAAAAATCAGCCTTTGTCCCGGGATTTCCCGGGATCCCGGGATGTAATAAGTTATGTCAATATTTTAAATAAATAATCCAAAAAATTAAGGGAGCGGTTTATTACTTAAAAACAACTCCAAGTCATATATGTATAAGTAATACATTTTGCTCCATGATTATTATAAATAAATAAATAATATTGGCGAGAGAAACATACATTTGGGAAATATAACCTTTCTATTGCAATTTCATATTTATGTAGGTACACAATAATGTAATTTTTACAATGAACTTTTGTAATGTGGTTTAACAAAACAAAGGTGGTCTGTGCTTCGATCACTTAGTCTTTTTCTTGATTTATTAACAAAAAGTCCTGCTGTATAAAATGTCTCTCAGTCTCTATTGCTGTAGGCGAAATTGCCTTGGGAGCATCTAGCAGCAAAGAAAGATCGTTTTTCTCTATAAAATTTCATTTATAAGCTATTTAGCTTCGCATTACCAGAGTAGGTACACAAAAATAAAACTGTAAAAGTGTTTTAAAGATATTAAATTTGTCATGGAGACCAGGCTTCTTTACGCCAAACCAAAAGCAAAAAAATAAAAGAGAAAAATTATTCTGAAATAAAAATAAAGTTTGTCCATAATTTACTGTTAGTAAAGAAATTTATAATAAATCCTGGTAAGTTATGATAGTATTACAAAGATCTTAGCTCAAAATAAACGAAAAAAAAACCTTTTTTTAAATCCCGGGATTTCCTGGGACAAAAAGCATTTCCCGGGAAATATAAAATAGCTTAAAATGAACCGGGATCCTGGGAAAGAAACCCTATAGTGCAGACTATAAAAAAGTAAATTTACGGAGATTTTATTTTAAAAAATTATTCGTAACCAAGTGACTTAGTTGTAACATTATTAGCAGTAAAGGAACAATTATCTACAGATAAATATTGAAGAAGAAAAAATTACAAAATCCTCTCCGTACAAATAATCATACTAAATATACCTAGGTAAAAACCAACCACTCACACATTTAATTTTTATAAGTTTCATAAAGAACTTAAAACAAACCTTGCGAATTTACATATTCCAAAAGTTTTTCTACAAGTTAGTGCACAATACAGTGTTTCTCAACCTTTTGAACTCGCGCTTCCCTTTCTATATCAAATTTTATTCTTTCAATCCTTTTATGCAGTGGCGACTAAAATAAAGGTTCTCGGACTGTTTTGAAACTCATCTCCTGCTTAACACTGGTGATAAAAAAGTTCTCCAAATGTTTTGAAAAATCTATCCCGTTCCACATTGGCGACAAAAAAAAACCTTCAATTGTTTTTAAAGCCGTCCCGTTTCACACTGGTAGCTTGTTGTTTCAATAAATAGTTTTCCTCTCATTTCTTCGCGCCTCCTTCACATGTTCGGCGCCCCCCACAGGTTAAAAACCACTGACATATGCAAAATTGTTTTTTTATTATAACCAATAATTTAGACAAATCTTCTAAAAACATGAACTAGATATATGATTAAGAAAATCTTAAAGAACTTCTTTACAAATACTTCTTCTGCAGATACTACTAAAATTGTTTGTGCCGAATGAATAACAACGAATATATAATGTAAAACATCTTTTGAATACAAAGGTTTCCGTAAATTTGCCATAAATTTTGTCCTTTTCCTTTGTACTAGACTTCAAGTGCTGAAAAGAAGCAATTTTATTCAGAAATTGAACAAATACGTGTATGTCTTACCATTTCATTTTAAAGGATATTTTCTAATTAATATTGATGAATTGCAATAAATGATATTGTATTATACTTTAATGTAGTTGTAGAGTTCAACAACTATTTTCTTTTCATGTGTTTGTAATTTTGACCAAAAATTAAAGATTGTTAGTTTATCTACAACATACTTCCCACGGAATAAGTAAATTAGCCCTGTAAAATATCGAAATCCGATTTAGAACGTTTCGTTATGAGTACTGAGTAGCACTAACTAAAACATATGTCGAGGTTCCCTTGTTTTGTAAATCACAAGGCTTATAACAAATAAGTAACAAAAGCATGTTTACCAACATTCACTTTTTGTCTTTGTGCTATATCTCGAAAACAAACAAGATGATTGATTTAATTTTTCTTCATTCAATTCCTTAACCCTTTCAGCCCTGACTACTTTTTTATTAGAAATGCCCGTATGCCGGGCTATTTTAGACGTTTGCGGAATCGTACGGCCTTCGTCATTGTACCAAATTGTCTTCGGCAAAATACGTTCCTCGGTCTCACTACTCGAATATTATACGTAATTATCAACACTGTTAGAAATAAAAACGCATATTCAATTTTATCTGTTTATTTTCAAAAAATTGTAATCAAAAATGCTTGTTAGTAATTACGTTTACAATGATAAATTTCGAAACAGGAAATTATCAAATTGTCTTCGGCAAACTACTTTCCGCGGTCTCACTACTCGAATATTATACGTAATGATCAACACTGTTAGAAATCAAAATGCATATTCAATTTTTTCTGTTTATTTTCAAAAAATTATAATTAAATATGTTTGTTAGTAATTACGTTTACTATGATAAATTTCGAAACAGGAATTATGCAAAGAGGAGCATTGCAATCCTTGCAATAATACGACGTTTCTTTTCTTTTATCATGCTTACTACAAACAACGCATCTCCTAACTTTTTGTTTACTTCCTTCTTCCGTTGGAATTTTACTAAACTGTTAAATAAAATATAATAATTACCTTTGTATTTTAAAATAAAATCAACTATAAGCACAATAAACACGTTAAAACTGAGACTGACTAATGCACTGATATGCACGCGAGTTTAAACGATTTTACACGCATCTATAGAGCCTAATAAAGGTATTTTAACCTATCAAACGGACGCGTACGGTGTTCGTCGTCTAAATATAATAAGTTCGAAAAAACACGGCCTTCGGCAGTTGGTCCCAAAATTTTGTTGCGGAAATATACGGTCTTCGGGCTGAAAGGGTTAAAGCATTTGATCGATTATGCTTTTTTTTTATAACTGAAATACCTTGGGTATCTGTATATTTTTAAAAATTATATAATCATTATAATCATCAAAACGTGTCGAATTGTGGCACAAACTCCAATATGGTGTCCACAACCAATAACAAAGTTGACTATCAAATCTCTAAAACTAAGCAGGCCTGGTTAATTATAACAACACCATGCGATTAAAACTTCTGCTCAACCTACGAAAACCAACCTTCTAATTTCTAATATTAATGATAAGAAAGTTATAGTTGAAAACTTTAAATTTGAGGTTTTTCAATTTTTTCAGAACATTTCAGAAACTGATTTTTTGCACATGCTCAAATTATTCTTACTAAGCAGAAGCACGTAAAAACACACTATTTTGTTAATTCAACCAACCTTTTATCTGAAACGATTCCCGGCACACAAATGTTTTTCATATGCTTCATATTAAAATATATACCGTGTAATAATATTAGGCGTTAGTCCGACGATCACTCGACGACCAAAAAGTATCGAAACTAAGATAGTTACTCATCAAGATGTTTTATAACAAATAAAAATAAGCAATTTTTCTAAACTTGTTCGTATCTATATACATTTAATTTTCTATTTAATATTGTTTTTGTAGTTTACCCGCGTAATATTTAAATTGGCACGACGTTTCGGAAAGCTCTCTCTTACCATTATCAAATTTTTTGAAAAATTTAACTAGCCGAAACAAAAAGTTTACACAATGTCACTGATATCTATCGGCAGGTGACACGTTTTGTTAGTTTGTTATTAATAACCTCGAAAATATAAGAAAAAACATTGTTTTTTTTTTATACTTACATCACAAACTGTTTATTTAATTTTTTAAACTCTTAACAGTCCAACGTAGTAAGAAGAGCGGATGTGGTTGCTCCTGACCTCTCCTGGCACTTCCACCATTTTTTTTGTGATCTGCGCTATCTTAACAAATTTTAGCAAACTGTTACTTACAATAATTACGTAGTATGTGAGGACATTAATATATACTTTGTGACTATTCCACAAAAACAGCCTAACACAACAATATTTACATACACCTTCTAAATTTGTGTGGGTAAGAAACAATTTACTGCAAACCATTATTTAACGATGTAAGTTACTTGTATTTAAAAAAATATTTTTAAAAATTGTACAAATACATATTTCTAAACGTCTGTGAACAATATTTTTATTTAAAGTCCTTGGTTTATTTATAAATTTTAGTTATGCAATCATTTTTAAGTGATTAAATCAAATTGTTTTATTAGAAACTCGCACATTTCTTAACACTAAAATATTTCATTTAAATTGATCTCATATCTCAGTTTGTTTTTATATAGACACTATTAATTTCTGAACATTAAAATTAATGTTGTGAATAAATATTACCTAAAACTTGAATTAATAACTGTAACATGCTATATTAAAATGAACTTGATTTTAATGGCCAGTTTATTATTGAAATAATTGTTATGAATAAACGTTTACAGTTACCTGGTAAGAATACCTTAGTTTAAAAATTCTTTTAAAAACAGAAAATTGATAAATAGTGTCAGTATATTAACAGTCCCCAGCACTGCTTTAGTTTCAGAAATCAGAATATAATTGCTAATTTACAAGCGTTCCACGACTTCAAAGCGAACTGTGTTCTTTTGATATCATAGACGTCTATAAACAAGTCAAATTGAGGTAAATTGCACGTTAAGCATCGCGCGTCGCGGTTGTTAGTTGTATTTATATCTCACGCAATACTGTCACCAACAGAATAATTATTTTTTTCGACAAAGCATCTGTAGTACTTTATTCTAAGCATAAACGGAATAACGTAAATTGATATTTTTCTCCTATTTTTATTATTGACATGCAATTTCCACCTTAAAAAACTTACTAATAACAATTGAATATGTATGTATATGCCCATATATCAGGTCGTTCGCTTCCATTTTTTTTTTAAATGTTGACAATTATTTTTAATAAAACAATTGAAATTTGTTTTCTTATATAACAGTCATATCTTTTATTTAACAATAAACTGTGTTTAGTAAGATATGTTAATTTATTTATATATTTAAAAAAATAAAAACAAATTAGTATATTAATTATTATTTGAGACATCAACTATTGTAAATTTACGCGATTTGTAATTTTTCATTGATAAAAAATCTCAAAAATGTACTATTGCAACGTCTGACGCGTTACACGCACTCGGACATCATCGCGAAAATAGTCGAAACGTGTTCAGGCGACCCCAAAACGTGTTCATCCGTCGAAATCTCACATTTTAACATTTTTGCGATTGCATTATTACCTTCATATTGCGAATGACAAAAAAATCTATCATGCGCTAGCAGTAACAAAAAGTGGAAAATGTTGCAACGCAATACGGAAGAATCAATCCCACTACAGTGAAACCTTTATATTCGTCATTAATCCGTTCTTGAGGGACCGACGAATGCTGAATCAATTTTTCCATAGAAATTAGCTAAAACTCGAATCATCTGTTCCAAGCCCCAAATCTGATACTCAGGAGCGATGATGACAAAAGCTGAAAAAGAAATTTTTATTTAAAAGCGGAGTCATCTTCCATTAAAACATCAAGTAACTCCAATTCTGGTTATGGATTTCTTTTTTTGTTCCTCTCCCGACGATTCATTAACACTCGATTTAGCAGAGAACTTGTCCAATGTCGTTTATTTTTCAAGACCTTCATTGCCAAACCACAGTCAAATTTGTACCTGTTAATCAGATGCAGGTGTTAGCCATGTCTGACTTGGCTCTCGAAGAACTTGGTGGTGTTAGCCGTGGCGACCAACCTTTTATAATAACGTGAAAAATTTTTGGATGAAAAAATGTGGCAAATAATAATCTTGACAAATATATGGGCTTGGTGCAGGAGACTTTTAAAGCTATGTAAATCGGAAAAAATCAGAGATTTTTGATACAGATGACAAGCTACAACCGAGGATCTTTGCGCCCATTGTTGTGAGAATGTATACATGCCTGCTGCTGCAATTCATAGAATTTACTTTGCAGAAGGCGTATTTATTGTTAATAATACAAATATATATTTTAAAGGGACATTTTTTGCCTACGATTAGAAATCTATAGTCTAATGACGTTAGATACATTTTTAACAGGACTACGCTCCGTTCCATACTGTGAATGGAGCAAGTTAAGTCATTAATAGCTGGAAATAATATTGTATTTTCGAAATTAATTTTCCGTAGGTAGTTCTTTTTTGTCCTCAATGAACTAAATAAATAAAAACGAAAAATAATCACGTTGCTCAAATTATTTTTAAAGTAGATAAACAATTAAAAAAAATTGAAATTTCACTACATAGCAAGTCTGTCAGAAACTCAGAGCACTATTTCACGACGGATCGTTATTTTGAAAATCCAATGCGGTTATCGAAATAGAAGGAAACATTTTTTATTGAATTCTCAGTCTGTAACACATTTTTTAAAGAAGGTTTTGTTCAGAATTTTACTTAAATTATTTTGAGTTCAAAGTTGAAGCTGTATTTTTAGTTTTCAGGTTCTAAATCAATAAAATTTAATTTTTTTTAAATTTTTCAAATAATAAATTAATATGTTTGTTATCTTACAATTTTTTGTCCATATTTTGAGCAAACATGTTGAAAATGAGAACCGGCGAACTTATATGATTTTGTAATCGTTCTTTTATAAAACAAATATCTTTAAGAACAGCATTTTGTAATAAATATTTAATGATTTAAAAAAAGCGGTTATTAAGGTCAAAATACAACTACAATTGTATGTTTTAAAGTGCAAATGACTGACTCCCACAATCAGAACATTTCAGTGTTGAAATACTGAAATAGCAGCTGATAGTTGTTAATTTGGTTGTCGTGAAAATACGTAGTAGGTAGCAGTAGTTATCAATTTGTGTGCCGTCATGCATATGATGGTAACGATATGCTTAGTAAGTTGTCACTACATTTCATAACAATATTAGTAGCAAAATTATTATTTTCACATATTTTTAATTTTTCAAGTAAATTTATAAAGCTGATGCATGTATCTGACACTTTGACGATATGTAGGCTGATGACTGAAATTCGTGTTTTATTATGGGAATCTCGCTTATTGTAAATTTTGGATTTTTTGTTATAGTGTAACATTTTTGAAATGTGTAGACATTTTATTATCAACTTTTTCAGCTCCAAATATTTTTACATCGATTATCGATTTAATTTTTTTAATAACTGCAAATGGCAAATTTTATGAGTGCAATTTCTGCTATTTGCAATATCCGATAATTTTTTCTTCATATATGTATGACAATAAATTAACTCTTTTACCTTCTAAAATATTTATTAGACGAAAAAATGTTGGTAATAAAACATGTTTGAATTTTTTGTTTTACTCGATAATTTAATTTCTCTTCAAATATAGGTACTTTAAAACCAAATGGAAAAAGTGCAAACCACATTTTTTTTATAGCAAAGTATTATGGTTAAAAAAAAGGAATTGCTGAATTTCAAAAAATCGATTACGACTCTCTCTCTGTGAAAAATAAAATTGAAATGTATTCTCAAAATTTATCTGTGGTGACATTTAACACGTGATGTTTTGCATAGCACAATAGTTATTAATTTCTACAATAAATTTAACAATTTCATCCGTAAACAAAAGTTCAAAACACTCAACATGGGACATATTACATTATTGTATCTTGGTAAACCGTTCATCCTTATCTCCTCTTCCAGATGACACAAAAAAAGTGATACCTATTATAAGAGCTATTTACTTATCATATACGTTTTTCTTCTTTTCTTTCGGCGACGGTTCGTCATTCTAAGTGGCCTCCAATTCTTGGACCTTTTGAAATTTAGAAGGATTACTTCAATCTTTCCCCACACAAACAAAAAGTACCCCACCAACGTTGTCTCTCTCCAGTTCTTCAATTATTTTATATAATGTCAATATAAAGTAAATAAAAAATAACAATAAATTATAGAGTATTTTTAAACATGTTTAAGAAACTCGTAAAATGATGTCACCTGCTGGTAATTGAAGCTTTTATTAGCGTTAAGGGTGACACGGTGACACTAGCGTCGTGACTAGGTGCCGTGGCATTAAATGTCGTCGTCTGAACAGCCTGATGTCGCGATGCCACGATGTCATGACGCTAGTGCCGCGATGTCGGGCCCCGATATTGACAGTGCGACATTAGACGTAAGCCTACCATACTTTTATATTTTGACATAAGAAACAAATAATATACATTTGTTTGTCATCGGTTTCCAAATTATCATGTCCTCAATAGATGTTCAAACGATTTTAGAGCATTATCAACAATATCCTTATTTATGGGACAAATCTATTCCCGAATATAGCGACTTCAAAATAATTAGTTGCTGCAGTTACAAGAGCGGCCATTTTTATTTTGATGTCGCGACGCTCAAATATATCATTTTACGTGTGAACACTGAACACCCAGTGCTGCGACATTGGATGTCAAGCGATGTCGCGACGCTACTGTCACCGTTTGAACTACCCTTTAATCGTGCAGTAAGCGTTTGTGTTAATAAATGAATATCATGCTTGTTAATTTCTTCACCTTAGCGACAAATTACAGCCGTTTAATTAAAGAATGGTATAGCGTTGCTAGAGACTTCAAATCAAACAACAATGCAATGAATGCTAGAGTCACAAAACAAGATTAATGTCAATTTAATGATACGATTTATTCGAATTAACATCTAAAGAAAACCACCTTAAAATCGAGATTAATGAAAATCACCTAAATCAAGTCACTCAACATGTCAAATAATTAATTTTTGACAACATGTTCCGTGGTAACTAGGGATTCTGAGTCTCGACAATTTTTAAAGTCCCGGGACTCAAGACTTTTTTTTACCAAAGTCCCGGGACTTCGAGACTTTTGCGAATTTTATTTACATACTAGAAAATAGTGGTATTACCCGTCAAAAATGACGGAAGATTTTCTAAGGTGCAAGAAAAATGATGATATATTCATGTACTCAAAATTCATCGGCTATTTTCACTGTAAAAAATAAGTTTTCTTGACAGTGACATTGTTTCTGAATCTGAAAGCACCCGCTACATATTTAAAATTGCTTCTTTGCACGTATCGTGATCGTGAATCGGTCGTGACAGTTGACAGTTATTTTTTTTTTTTTTAATTAAACCATATTCGCGGATTTTGTTTTTGAAGCATTTATTTTATAAATAAACTAATAAAGTATAGTAGTAGGAGTAGTGTTATAATTTTTAATTAAGTCTACATTGTACAGTAAATAAAGTATTTATTTCCAAGTAAATGCCCATTTTAAATAAACTTAACAAATTTCATTAAACTTTAAAACATAACAAGCATAATTAAAATATATTTTTACTAATAAACTTAACAATTATCCTTTAGCTTTAAAGCAGACAAGAAATAAACATAAACAATTAAATATGGCAGGCAAAAAATTTAAATAAAGTTAAGTAAATACTGATTGTTAGTATAAACTATAAACATAAAAAATTATGAAACAAAATATTTTTGCTAAACTCATGGCAGTAAAATTTGTTTAAAAATAAGAAGTATAAAACATTAATTTCAGGGTTCTGTAACATTAAGTCTCGTCTCGAGTCTCGAACTAAATGTCCCGGGACTCGAGACTAAAAAAGTCCCGGGAATTCCCGGGACTTACGTCTCGGGAAATTCCCGGGACAGAATCCCTAGTGGTAACCTAAGCGAATATCGACAATCACGATTCCACAAAAGTTTATTTAGATGTTTGTAAACGTTTTGCATTTGTTGCACTTTTTAAGTAGGTAATGACCTAGATTTCTTTTCAAAGCGCGTTTTATTCTCTTTACGAGAGTATATATTAGAATAAACTGCAATTTTACAAAATAAATGTTTCTCTTCGTATTTTTACATTTTAAGTGAAAACGTCTGCAACTGTATGAACTTTTGGTTAAATCTAAGATGCATATGATTAATTCGAGAAAAATTTATCATAAATTGGGGTAGTTCATTTTTATGCACTCTTTTTAGGCAGTTAAATGAAATTTAAATAAAACTTCAAGTTAAACATTCATTAAAGCAGTACTTAATTATAAATATTATTATAAATATTAATAGTAAACGGCTCGTTCATTAACGAATGTTATTTTTTATACAGTTATTTAATTTTGTTTAAAGTTGTACAAAAACAATTTTAAAAAAATACTTATACTTTATTTATTTAATACATGTTTACGGACGTTTGTTAATTCAGAACATTACCGTTTGAATAGAGATCATTCCTAATGTATTTACAGTTTATTTGTGGACCGTGTTAAAAAGACGTCATTTATTTTGGGATGTAATATATAAAACAGTGTTTAGACACAAGTGTCATGTAACGGCAATTAGTCGGTAAGAAATCCTTCTGCAGATAATTTATAAGTCACAATTCTTTACAAGTTTTTCTACATGAGCTTTAAATACACCCAAGAGTTCATATTTCTTTATGTATTAAAGATAAATTTAGCAACCATTATTAATTAATAAACTTAGTGCAACTGTTGTTCGTTAGAAAATAGGCGTACACTTATTATTTCTTATTCAAAAACTACTATTTACAATGCTTTATTTTTTTAAAGTGATTCTTGTATTAACATAAATGAATTTAGTTAAAAATCACTTGATAGATAAACAAATAAGATTGCTTATAATAAAAAGACTCCAACCTATACTTACTTATAGCTTTATACACTGTGTTTAAGGAGGAAATGGAAATATTTTAGGTCAATATAAAAATAATAGAACAATATGTTTAAGTCTGATTCTCAACTATAACTATATAATTAGCTCTAAAGTTTTATTACATTAATCTTGCTATATGGAATAATTTTAAAGTGAAAAATTGCACAAAATGTATTACAAGCGTCGGAGAAATAACATTCAGCTAAAGAATAATTTTGAAAATACTACCGCCAACTTTGATGCATCTTGTGGCTCGTTTGTTAACTGCTGGAATGTTAGACAACGAAGTACTTTCAACATGATGGCGCGCCTCCCCATGTTAGTCACGGTTTACAAAATCTTTAAATACTCGTTTTCCTAATCGTTGGATTGGCAGAGGCGGTCGAAAAACTGGCCACCGAGATCGCCAGATCTAAATCTCCTTGATTATTATCTTTGGGGTAGATAACATTATTGGTTTATGCAACAAGGACAGAAACTAGGAAGTAGGGCTGCCAGCTTTGGGAAGTTCCAAAACCGGAGATCTTCCTCCAACCCCCCTCTCCCGTAAAAATGTTTTACTGTTATATTGCAGTGGCAATAAATACATTTTCCATTTTATTCATTAATTTTCCGCATTTATTTTTAAATTTTTCCTTATTGAGCCACTCTTCATTAAAAATAGAATGATATCTTTTTTGTTTAGCTTACACAAAACGCACAACTTTATTGCGCTTGCGTGATATCATAACGACAAGTTTTGAATTTCTTTTTGTCTAAAATTATATTCAAATAATATGCTGAAATCCGGAGATTTGCTACAATAAACCGGAGACCGGAGATGCAACGCTAAGACCGGAGTCTCCGGGTTAAAACCGGAGAGCTACAGCCCTACTAGGAAGGTACTTCTCGATCGCATTATTAATGCTGCAGGTGTTACGAGAAACAAACACCACCATTCAATTCAACAAGCTACCTGCAGCTGGATTCTGTAACTTTGGATTTAACGGAAATGCAAGTTCATTACTACCTTGTTAATATGACCCACTTCTACGAAAAGCGATGCTCTAACCCACCGGTGGTAACTCACGGCGGGTTTACCCAAGTTAAAACCTGTATCTACTATTTTAGGAAAGTTAGTAAAGAAAATCCTACTGCGCACGTTCACAACTGAAATATGCTTAACGTGTATTTGTTTAAAAATTACCGCCATGTAACTTTGTACACTCTGTCTTACATTAAAGAATTTATGGTAGTTTTTTTTTTAAGTTTTGATGCGTTTTGTTCCTATTTTTATATTACACAACGATTTTGTTAAGTTTCTTATTTTATAGTTTGTTTACTGAATTAATTTTGTTTCAATGGTCGTCAGCACTTTGGGTGGGTATTTTTTAAATTCGGCCAGTGATGTGGTAAAGTAATTCTATTTTGTTTAGTTGATTTCATTTATTTATTGCACTATGTACGTTACAAACAAATATACCATGTTATTTATATATTAAGCTGGACTGTGAAATTAAAATTGGCGAATAATACACAAAGTTATGACAAAACTTAATTTTGATATAATTTTGTGCATCTCGCAAGTTACGTTTGCATATTTCTTAATGTTGCGTTTATTCTTTTCTTCGTTCCACCATAAAATATGTGTTAGATGGGCCATCATTCTGAAAGAATGTAAAAATACCAATATACTGTCATGCGAATAATATACATTAATAGTTTACATGAGGTATTTATTTACTTGTTGAATGAACACAATATAATATTACGGATTTAAAAATGTAACAAAATTAATATCAATTTGTAAAATAAAAGATTTACTGTACTTACCAAAGCGCTATTTCGTCGCTTCGTTCCTAAATTTATTTATATCCAACACACTTAATTATTGTTAAAAATAGTTTCTTTTTTAATTCAACACAAATACAACACTCCAAAAATTTACTTAAATATAACATTTCACCCCCAATCATTAAATGTTATTGAGTATTGAGTAAACAAGTCGAAATGACAGGGTTTTAGCCTTAAACGCGGCTGTCGAGCCGGTTTCACGCGAATTACGTCTAACATTTACGGTTAGGGTTCATCCTTGATCCTCAGAAGAAACGGAATATCAACTACACGAATTGGGAAGTCACCACTAACGCGTGGTGTTTACGCTGGTGTTTAAAAGTTACGGAATAAGGGGGCTGAGCAGTTACAAACGAGTCACAGGATACATCGTAGTTGGCGGTGGTATTCAAAATTATTCTTTAGCTGAATATTATTTGTTTGATGTTTGTAATACATTTTGTGCAGTCTATCACTTTTAAATTATTCAATACCAAGATTAATGTAATAAAATTTAAGTCCTTATTATCATCGTAATGGTTGAGAATCGGACTTTTTGTTTTATTTTTCTTATATTGACCTTCTGAAAACATACTCAAAATATTTTCCTTTTCTTCCAAAACACCCTGTACAATAAATGTTAATATCAACTAGCTGTTTTGGTGTTAACGCATAGAACTTCGCTGTTTTCGTTTATTATAGTACACAGGGTGACAATAATCTACATGTGTTGTGTGGGTTATCATAAAAGTTTCATTAGCAAAGTTGGGCAGAATTTCAAGCAAATCTAATGCCATTTTGATATTTGACCTGCACCTTCAACTTTTTCAAATATTTTGGAAAAACTAATAAGACGATTTTTTCAAAGGTAAATAATTCCATAGCTACCTTAAATGGAAATGATTCCTTGAGATATAATATTTACTTAGAATAAGAAAAAAATATTTAAAAAGTCATGGCACACTTGATTTTTGAGATATAAGCCAAACTTGACTTTTTAAAATGGCAACCATAATTGGCTATGTGTTCATTAAAAAGAGATTTTTTTCTCGTTTTACTGATGTATTATCTTAAAAAATAAGCAAGTTATAGCAATATTATTGTATTTATTAAGTTTAAACTAAGTGGCCATTAAAAAAAATATACATCACATAATTAAGCTAGCTGTACTTCATTAAACACAAAGAAATTAAAACTTAAATAATTTAGTATATTTCTTACATTTCATAATAAATTATTATTTTTCACTTAGGCCTACTATTACTATTAAATCTAAATTAAAACCCGTGTTGAAGGTGTAGCCCTCTCTCTATTGCCAATATAAATTTGAGATCCAATGCCAAAATTAGAAGCGAGTACAATTAGCAAAAATTTAAATACTAAAGCAGCTTCGTTATTGCTCAGGAACGAAAATGGAAACGCTAACGAAAACGGTTATATCTTCGTCCCTGTTTCCATCACGGGTAACTGTAAGCCGCAATTAACTTAATTTTTAATAATTAGATATCACGTACAAACGGTTATCGATATTTGGCAGAAACAACTAAAAAGTCTCACTAGAAATCTTTCTATTATTTTCTATTGTAAGTAGAATGAGTTGAAGACAAAAATTTGCCATCAATTCATTATCAACTCGTTAAATCTTTCAACACTATTTCAAATATTTTCTAACGGCTTTCAAAGCACTGAACTAAATTGATCAGTGCACTAGTAATTATTTTTGTACCGAATAACATTTATACGTAATTAATACTAAACTTAAAACTGTTGATTGTACTTGTGGTAATTATATTTTATTCGTATAACCTAACGATTAAGAGCAGGAATTCCGATGACAGGCTGATGTTTATGTTCGTGCCAAAACTTTTTGAAGTAGCTATGTATTGACTATTTGGATCACGAACAAAAACCAACAAAAGCTAAGTATTGCAAATAGAACTTAAATAGCTACGGAAACTGAGGGGCAGGGGCGGTTGGTAATTAGACAACGTTTAGTGTCACTTTGTCTTCTCAAACACTCGCTGTCAATTAGGCGTTGATGTATGAGCACGCATACATATGCAAGTCGTTTATATGTTAATATAATATAAATTAAGTACGGTCGGTGATATTTGGAATTTTCATATTTGTTAATTTTGCTCTAATATAAATGGTGCCCCAGTAAGTACTCTCCATTCCTGTATTAAATTCATTTTATTAAAGTTTTGGTGTTTATCGCAAAATATTTAAAGGTTGAAGACTTCTCTTTAGTTAGTTATGTTATAAGATTTTACGTATATTAAATTGTTATTAAGATATCTGATTTTTTTTTTAAATTGTACCCAATATTTTTAAATAGATACATCATTTAAAAGCTCTTGAAATTTTTTATCACCTGATATGTATTTAACTTTTATCAGCGAAAAACTTTTTTTAATTAAAAAAACATTGGAACTTTTTGTGAATAATAATATACAGGTAATAATCTACAAATAAATTAAAATAGATAAGAGTTAAACTAATAACCATAAAAGAAGCGAAGCTGATTTTATAATTTTTTTATTGCATTTCTGGTAATGATTATCTTACTATATTTCCATACCACACAGTTTATTAGTTACATCTAACTACTTTTTACTAGGTACTTTCAGTCCTTTCATAACTTTTTTTTTAATCTCAAATGAACAAAAGCTTTTTCATTGAACAGTTGTTAAAAAAGTAATTAAATTAGGTATATATCCATGTGATTAGCTTTTAAGAGCTTTTAAATTACGTATTTGAACATTTAAAAGGAAATAATCAAACGAAAAACACACTTTAAAAATCGGCTATTTTAGAAACAATTAATTGAGTATACGTTTTTAAAATCTAATAAACAAAAATTTCGAAATCAAATAAGAGACTTCTTATCAGACTTAAGAGGAAACAAAGACGAATAAAGAATAAAGAAAACGAGATAACGATTAAAACGAAATTCTATAAATATGGGAAAATTCTGACACCGGAAAATTTGAACAGAGAAGAAACAATGTGGAAAAACGAATTGAAGAAATTGAATATGAGAAAAGAAATGCACCAATAGACGAAATAACGTTAGAAGAATTAGAAGAAGCCCTAAGAAATATTAAAATAGGAAAAGCAGAAATGGAAGACCATATTGAACCTGACATGATAAAGTGGACAGACGAGGAAGTATGTGTGATGAAGCTTCGTAAAAGGAAACAATTCTAAAGGAGTGAACAAACAACTTAATGCTTCCAATTCATACAGTATGCGAGAATTGTAGAGCGATCTGCGTATATTTGGTAGGATTCAAAAATTACACAAAAATAGAAGAGATAAGACTAAAAATCAAGCAGAAAAAAAATGGAAGATGAAACAAAAACTATACTATGGTTTTATATAAACTGTCTACGAATACTAGTTAACGGAGTAAATAGCGCAGTAGATTAAACCACATTAGGTAAAAATGGAATAGACGTATAAATACGGGGATATACAATGTAATTGATTTAACAATAATTTTAAAGGCCAGCGAATCATGGGTACCCCTGAAAAACAATGAATCACAAATAAAGTCGATAGAAATTAAGTACCTCAGAAAAATAGCTGGTAAATAAAAAAAGATAGGGTTGGGATCACACAAATAGATAATGTGATTAAAAAAGAACCGATTTGACGAAGCTGGATAATAGACAACTGAACTGGTGTGGACATGTAACAAGAACGGATCCAGAAAGCATAATGAGAAAGGTGAAGGAAAAAGAATATAATGTCTCTCTATTTGCGTCGAATAACACTGCAACTTTTCCATCAACAGGTTTATTTATTAAATACTTTCCACATAAAATATCAGGCTAATATGGCCGATAAACCGTTATGTTTTTAAACAGGATGTTTGCAATTCGAGTTTCATAACGACGATAACCGGCCTACCCGATTTTTAGTGATTGTTCTTCAAAACGCATTTTTTTAAATTTGACAATGAATGTAGCAGTAAAATACCATGTGTGATTAATGAATTCAGAAAAAAATTCTATTTGATTAGGGTAAGTCCGGGATAGATGTCCCACCGGCGAAGATGACCCATCAAAATAATTCCGTTATTAACGGACAGGTTGCGCTGGCTTTTTAAGGGTTTGGTTCTTGCGCGTATGTGATTGTGTGCAGTGCTAATTTTTTTTTTAAAACCTTATTCGGGCAAGTTATTTCCAAAAATTCATTTTTAGAGCTTCACAAAATTTATCACTATGGTTTGCTTGTACACCCATATCATGATAAAGTACTTTTATCATTGTTTTTGTAGTGCAATACATTTAGGCAAACAATAGGTTAGTGTTCGTGCCAAAATACATATTCTGGCGCAAAATTTAAATTTGATATTTGGCTGGGGCATCTATACCGGACGATCGGGTAAGATGCCCTACATGTGTTGGGTGTGGGGAAATGTACACAAACACAAAATAGAATGATGAGTTGGTTCAGTGCATGCATTGCAACAAATGGTCCCGTGAAGGCTGTTCTAAATATGAAAATCTTTGTAATTTGTGTGGAAAAATAATTACCTTAAAAAAGAAATGAGTACTTAATTGTTAATATGTTTACTAAACATTTAGTTTCGGTTTATTAATTTGTAATTACATAATATTTTCGTAGGGGCATCTATACCTATACTAGTGGGGCATCTTTGCCCGACAGTTTGGTGAAGATGGCAAATGCTCATATTTTAAGTTTTTAATTATTCGAATCATATAAATTTATAACAGTGTAAATTTTCAAGTTTAAATAAAATAATATACATAGAGTTGTCATAACGTAGTTACAACCATAGTTTTTACTCCTTTGTCCAGAAAATATTAGCATCTTAAAAGGTGGGGCATCTATCCCGGACTTACCCTATGTAAATTGCGCCTATAAGAAAAAATAAAGTTGGTTATCATAAAAGAAAAACTAATCAACCTGAAAAACATTTGTGATCACTATCTGATTCGGCTTAAAAAGTTGCTTCGTCAGTGTTGTTACAAATTTGAAATATTTTATAATCCAAAGCAGTTAAAGGCTAATTTCAAAAATCGTATTTTCTGATTTTTCCTACTTTTCTCGGACACCGTTTGAGATATTTCCAACATTTTGTTTGGATTACTAATGAGCACCGAATTTAGCGACTTGCCAAATGTAAACTCATGTTCTAGCTATTATAATAAACGAGATCCCCATGCTTAAAATAAAAACACTCTGTATATTGCATTTTGATAAAATTATCCGAGTATATTCTAAATGTAAAATCCACCAAATTTATAATATGCATAACACGCGACGGATTAACCCACGGTAGGTGCGTTTGATAAAATGCGCCTGTCAATTATTTTAAACCGGATTATTTGTAAAATTATTTGTCTAAATTTGCAAAATATGTTGCTATATATTTTCTGCGCAATATTATCTACTGTATAATATATTCAACGAAAACGGATGTCATTACCACATGTTGAGCTGAAACAGAAAAATCGACGATCTAAGGGCAGGAAGATCCAATTATCTCTGAACTGAAAGCTCCAATTATCACAAAACGGCACCACAAAAGTCATAAACCTATTTAAAACACACAAAATATCTGGTTAGTATATTTAATTTGGATCAAAACATTCTTAAACGTCGCTTTCAACTAAAATTAATGTCAGATATATGTCTCTAATCGTTTCATACTAAAGTAGCTCTAAAATACAGTGTATCTACCGCGGACTGGCATGTTACAGGCTAATATATTGCCCCGCAATAGCGGCGTAATTTTTTGTGTCATTTTTCAGCGCTGCTAGATCGTTAGCCGTTTAAAATCTAATTCTGTCTCTGGCGCAAATTAGCGTCTTCTTAACGTGTCTGCACTTCCCACCCGACACTGAAGACATAAATTTCGACACGGCAAATTAAAAACAACTGTTTGGTGTAAAATTTGAAGCTCTGTCGCTTCTATCCTTAAGACGTGACTGCTTTATTCATAAATCGTTACTGTAATTACTAAACAGCGATGATTAATTATTCTACCAATAAGTTTCTATTACTTAAAATATTAATTATTAAACATGTTGAAGGTTTTATTTCAAAAATTATAATCATGAAATTTTGAATATTCAGGATGGTTAAATTTAATTCTTGCTTATTACTAACAATAAGTATAACAACATTGTTAATTTATTACAAATGATCAGTTTTTCAATACAAATCAGAATTCACAAAATTTTAAACCATATCCTGTTTTTTAAGTTTGTTTTAATGATTTTATTAATTATTTTGTTTTCAATATATTTTACAATGTTTTTATTTATCTCATTATTGCAATTTTTTTAACTCTCAGTTTAAAATGTTATATTTTGTAAGCGATTTTCTTCATTAAACATTAAATGAGAAAATTGATAGATTTATAGATATAGGCAGTATGATGCAATGTAGAACAATTATCTCACCAGTCACCACCTATTATTTTAAAACCCGTAAATGCATGAATTAAACAAAAAATAGATTTAAATAATATTTTACGTATCTTATTGTATGGAATTTAGGAAAAATAATTTAAAAACTCATTTACAATTTTGTAACTGTTTTTATTGAAAAACAAAACTTGTTGCCGAAGAGCAACACTGAGCAAAACGGCAACATTTATTTTAGGTGCAAATTATTTTATTATAACATAGAGCCACACAACATTTTTTATAGTTTGTAATTAATTACATTATAATTTGTAATTACATGTTACTAAGAAACGTTTTTTATGTAAATAACAACAAAATTATGGCAAATTTGTACCTAACGCAAAATGTTGCTAATTGGCAACATAATTTTTATACTACTATGTACGGAGGTACAATATTGCATTATAATTCGATAAACTTAGCTATGACCTGTTAGAAACTTTTTTCCATGTGAAAATATTCTTTAGTTTCTAAATCTTTAAAGCTTAACACAACATAAAAATTGGGTTATGTTTTGATAATAAAGTTTTAAAAACTACCGCCCTTTATGACATTGTTTCTTAACATATGCATAACAAGAAGTGTTGTGAATCTCATCAATAACAAGTAGAATTATGTGAAAATAATTTTAATGGTTTTTACATAATAATATATCGGCAACACTATGCATTTAAGGGTTAAAAGCCTTACTTAAAAATATTACATAGCTACTGGTCGAATTCTAAATAATTTTGGAATTTAGTCTTATATGTTACATTACAAAATGGTTACAAAATTTTAATTTTCATAGACCTAATAGAATAAATTAGAAGCCAATGGTTTTCAACAAATATAACATTTCAAAAATTATATATAAATCAAAGATATAATATGATAACGTAATTTAATTTTAACGTTTTCATTTAAGTTCATGTAAAAAAATTTTAAAGTAAATAGACATGTTGATGACAATTTTTTTTTAAATAAATAAATGGACCTTACAAAAAATCGTTGCCGACGCTCCTGATAACTAATTTAGGTTTTAATTTTATAATATGATCGTTACTGTATTATGTGATACAATTACTATTATACAATTATTTATTTTTAAGTGTTTATTTATTTTCAGATTCAACCTTTTCTGACTACAGATCGGACGATGATAGAAAAAAACGTCCAAGGACCGCATTTACTGCTGCACAAATAAAATCTTTGGAAAGTGAATTCGAAAAAAATAAATATCTTTCGGTAGCTAAAAGGAGTCAATTGTCTAAGAGTCTGAAATTAACCGAAACACAGGTTTGTAGTTCATTTTGTTTTTTGATTTTGTTTTATCATATTTTTGTTTTAATCAGACGTAACATTCTATGGGCAAAACTTTTTAGTCGTAATTAATATTATTGAATGCATTTGCACCTTATTCCCTTATTGTATATTATTAGTGCTGATGCGTTATTATTTTTTTGTAATATATGTTTTTCTGGTCTCGTTTGCAGTAAGATGGGTTTGCAATAATTTATTTAAAAGTAGTATCTACAAAATCATAAAGCTGAAATTGAAAAATATCTGGTTTCTGAATTTTCGTTGCTCTCTGCTACATTGAATTTCATCATATACAGCAGCGGTGGGCAAACCGCGGCCCGCGGGCCGCATGCGGCCCTTGATAGTTTTACATGCGGCCCTCCATAAATTCTGCATTAGTAAAAACTTCTATAATATGTATAATTTTTTTGTCGCTCCCAACTTACACATAATTAATAAGTTGTTATTATAAAATATATTTTTTTAGTGCGGCCGTTTTAGTCACACTAATTGCGCAAATTGGCCCTCTTCAAAAAAAGTTTGCCCACCGCTGATATACAGGGTGGTCTACATAGAAGGGCCACTATTGGGATCGCGTAAACGGTAAGAGCTATAAAGAAGTTTAAATTAGACAAATTGTTCCATTTTCGAAGACCTATTCAATGATGCTTTAATGTTCTTAAAAATTTCCATGGCACGCTAGATAATAAACAAAAATCAAAATGGGCACTTTATTTAAATCGTTAACAACTCGGTTATACTTGATGGTACAAAAATATTTTTGGGGAAAAAGTTGTAATTTTTTTCGTACTGTACCTAAAATGAAAACATTCATTTGTTTTAATATGTACTGTTTAAATTCATTTCACTCTAAAGCTTCATAGAAACTTTTTGATAAATTTTATGTTTTGAGCCTACATGTCAAAATAAAAACAATAAACATTATATTATCAAAGAAAGGGAAAACAATTATTTTGTATGAGGTCATGGCCAACTATAGTTTCTATTTTAAAAAATGCAAGTTTGTAATTAATTTTAAGAATTTAAACATGATTGAAACAAATGAAAGTATTCATTTATTAGTTCGTAAAAAAATCTACAACTTTTTTCCCCAAAAATATTTTTGTACCATCAAGTATAACCGAGTTATTAACGATTTTAAAAAATGGCCCAATTTGAATTTTGTTTATTATCTAGCGCGCCATGGAACTTCTTAAAAACATTAACGCATCACTGAACAGGTGTCAGAAATGGGAGCAATTTGTCTAATTTAAACATCTTTGTGGCGCTTACCGTTTACGAGATCCCAATAGTAGCCTGCACTTCTATGTGGACCACCCTGTATATTATATTAAATTACGCAACACATTTTTTTGAAGATTATTCTTATTTTAAAATTGAATTCAGTCCTTAAAAATATATTATTAATTGTTTATGTTCTAATTTGGAAGCTGTCGTTAAGATCATTACTACGTCGATTATTAGAAACAATCCTAATAAACCTTGTAGGTAAAAACTGTTGAAAAAGATGTATAAAATGAAACAATAATACATATTATGAAGGATATTGGAATGGTTTATAGTTAAAAAAATTTTACTGCTGATGTAGATTTTTTCTATAAAAATTACAACATTTTATAAATCGTTAGGTTTATTAGAGTTATTTCTAAAAATTAAACGAGATAATCGAGGTGGTTGGTTTTGATCTTTACGACATATTTGCGTATAAACTGAATCACATAAATTGTAATAATTACCAAATTATAATCTTGTTTATATTATATAGTTAATATGTCACTATTAACCTGCAAAACATAAACATAGTAAAGAGCTCGTTAAAATCTCCTAGTAATCTAAAATCGTTTATATTTATAAAAACAGTATGCTGGCTTAAGACACGCATATTGAAGAAATTATAATAAAGATCAAATTGCAATGTGTGGTCATGTTCAGGATGTCTTAACGTTACTGTTTTCCTGTTTCTGATAGTATAATTAGTATTTTGAGTTACATACTACAAACATGTTTACAAATCTTGAAAATATCATAAATATATTTTTTGGATGCATTTATAAAAAACATCGGAAAAAAAGTGGTCAAAAAACTATAAGTGAGACTTTCCGTCGTCATCTTTAACACATCTTCAGAAAAAAATAATGTTTAAATGATTCTTTTTTAATTCTCTTAATAGTAGTTATATGTTTTGCTTTTATTAACGTTTGTAAGTTTTGGTTGTAATTTTAAATATAAAATAATAATCTAGTCTATCGATGTATTTTTGTTAGGTTTTTGTTCATGTGTTTAATTTATAACTAACTTTTTTCTCGTGATCTAATAATGCACATGTTTTGTGTCCGATCTTTTAAATCTAACGACACAAATAGATATAAATAATTTACTTAGAACTCAAAGTTAGTAACATAAAATCTTATAAAATAAATTAAACTATTATTATACAGTATATTTATGTACGCAACTTGTGAAAATTATTAGTTTATTATTTCCAGATTAAAATATGGTTTCAAAATCGTCGAACCAAGTGGAAACGAAAATATACCAACGACGTAGAACTTTTGGCTCAGCAATATTACAGTTCCATGGGCATATTAGTACCAAGACCTATTTTTATTGGAGACAGATTATGGTACGCGCACAACTTTACTACACCTAGAGGGTATTTACATTACATATATGCTAACACAATCTGTCATATAACAATTTATATCTAATAGAACTTTAATGTGTATTGATTGCTACTGCAATTATGATACAACAAAATGCATAAAATAAAGACCTTTGAACAACATAGCAATTGGCTAATCAAATGAAGTCCTTCTTTGAAGATAACTGCTTATAACAATTAAAAAATTTGCCAAAATGAAAGCTGGGTCTTTTTTGAAACACATTTATGGAATGTTTTAAAACAATATATTAAAGGATTAACCCTAAAACATCTTAATAATACTCGATGAATAGATTCGTTTAAACCATTAAGATATCAACATCAACAGGAACAAATAATTGAAGTGTTAAAAAGTTTTGTGAATGTGCAACAGTCACGTGAAAGTTCAACAACTGCTAAAAACAAATTTGAACATTGCAAATTTTAAATTCATCTGTTCATTAATTATTTAGTAGGTATAACGTATCAAACAACATGAATAAAACACGAGAAGCTTTACAAAAAATCGGATTAAATTTACAAAACGCAAATTCACTTGTTGCTAATTCGTTGTAATATCTTTATGATTATAAAAAACTATTTTGCTGGAAGCAAAAGATAATGCAAAAAGGGAGTGAGCCTTATATTAGTTACACCCGGTAAGCCTTTTGTAAATAAGTTTGTAAATTTAAATTTAAATTTATGTAAAAAAAATTTAACATGGTCATGCCCCTTTGGTACAATTGATAAAGCTTGAAAGTTTAAACTTAAAAAAAAAATGATTGGTTGCCATTTAAAATAAGAAAGTTAGGTGTAATATATCGACATTAATATGAGTAAAAAAATTGAATATCGTTATCTTATTAGGGACAAAAAAACATGCCAAAAATCTCTTTAAAGTTTTTCTCTATTGTTTTGTTTAAGCAAGATATTAAACATTTTTGAAAATTGGCAAAAATCGGTTTTTGGCTATATTTTGAAAATTAAAAAAGATATCAAAAATCTGTTTGCGACAATAAATTCCTCTCGAAATAAGAAATCGAGACTACGTACTTAGCTTTTTCTATCTCTGATAATGACCGAGACACAATGTATGGGCATCGAAAATAGACCACTCTGTAAATGCATGGGCGCCCGCAGGAAATTTGTTTCTCTCCCCTAGAATAAATATTGAGACTATTTAGAGTCCTGGTATTGACAAAAATGAAATGTTCTCCATTGATGATATAGTAATTTAGCGACTTTTCTCTACCGCTTAACGATTTGTTTTTGACAAACTCAGTTGGCAACGCTAAAGCTGCGTTCACATAGAAAAGTATTGCATGGTATTGTATTGTATTGCTAGATTGCTACGTGCCTGCAAGAGTAGCGTTCACATAGAGGTATTGTAGTGTTTGTACACTAAAGGCGATTACCACGCGCATACGCAGGGTTAATCCACTGTGATTGGTTCTTGTTATGGAGTATTGCAAGAAGCTTGGCGCTTGCAAACTCTTCCAGGCGGGCGGGCTAGCAACGCAATTCCACTACTTTGCCTATGTGAACGCTATCATTTGATATTCGTATACTTAACTTTGCTTACACTACAATACAATACAATACTTTTCTATGTGAACGCAGCTTTACAGTTAATCTGACTAATCTTAAACATTCGTCCATTGTTAATTTTGCTCGCCTTAAAAAAATTCTTCTAACACATACAATTTAAAGTTAATAAGCAATATATACTTAAATTTTAAACAATTAACATGTACATTAAAATTAACCCACCAAAATCAAACCCATAATAATTATTTTGAGCAAGTTGATCGAAAATGAAAAAGAAAAGATAGAGAGTTATTTAAAATAAAAATATGGTTCCTATACTTTTCCATTCTCCATAAAATATAATAAACCACTAAATATACAACTAGCAATGACATTAACACTAATATGATTTATAAAAGACAAGAATACATTTTTAATATTATTGACTAACTAATTTGCATTTGAATCTGATTTTACGTATTCTTTAAAATTCAATTCTCTACAGTATATTTTTTCTTTTGTAGGTTTTTTAACTACCATAACCAACAAAATTCTTCTAACATATCACCGATGGTACCAAACATGTTGCCATTACCGCCTCCACCACCACCTCCATCGTCAAGCCAACTGATGACACCCACACGACATTGTAACCAAAGTTACATTAATTTTCAAGAACCTTCGCCAGAAACTTCACCTATATTACAATTACAAAATTTTGGAAGACATTTCGAAAATTCATAATTCATTTAATCATCATATCATTAAAAATTTATGTAAATTAGATTATAATTTTGTATTTATAAAACCAAAGATTTAAGTCTAAAATAATTGCATTTTTTAAATTGTATTTTGTTTTATTTTAAAATAGTTTGTACAATAAATATTTAAAAATAGTTTTAATTTTTTTGGAGTTTAAAATTGACCTTTTTATTTGCGATTTAAAGTGGCAATTTTTTTTTTCAAATGCCCAGAGTGTGCAAGTTAATTGGGGCTACTTTGGCAAAGTTGCATGTAATAAAGCACAAAACAGCGGTTTTATAAAGTTTTAAAAAATACGTTAAGAACTTTGATATAACCAGGGCTGTGGAGTCGGAGTCGGAGTTTAGAAGGAATTTCTGGTCAGTAGAGTCGGAGTCGGAGTCGGAAATGTACCGACTCCGACTCCGGGTACAACAAAAAATTGCAGGATGGTCCTTATAAAAAGCCGGCTAAACGAGCAAATTATGACTTTTTCTTAGATCCATACATTTGTATTCATACAAAAAAAAGCTTTAACCAACCTTTAACCTGACCCTCATTCATTTGGTCAGTAGTAGAGAGTCAGGTTAAAGGTTGGTTAAAGTTTTTTTTTTTTAAATAAATAATAAAAATGAAGCTAATAGTTTTGTGCCTAGGCGTTTTATAAAATGCCGGATTTCACATTATGCCTACGACATATACACCAACAAAAAACTTTTTTTAGCGAGTTGGCCATGAAAAGTATAAAATTGTTGTTTTTTTTCCTTTAATATGTTAAACAAAAGCTGTTTGTTCTTCAAGATTACCTGAATTTACTTATTATGGAAATTGTTATTTGCTTATAAGATATTTATGGGGTGTGGGTAAATATTTTGATTTGTTTCTTTTGTAACAAGTGGTATACTAGAAAGAGAAAAACAAATGCTCTTGATATATGTAAATAGCTAATATGGCGTTAATAAAAAATCAAGTTGACTTAACTTTTAAACTAAAGTGTGTTACGGAAAACTGATGCCGTCTGTTAATTTGGCATATTAAAATCGTAATGCTTAAATATTTAAGTTTTGTTTTTAAAACTGAAAAAGGTCAAATAAAATAAAAATTCGTGAAGTTGCCATTTCAATTTTAAATGACAATATATCATTCTAAACAACTGAATCTTCCTTAGGTATTTTACTACGGTTACCATTGTTGCTGTTGAGATTATGATTGTTATTAATGAAGATAATCACAGCAGAATGTGTTTATACTTAAGGAAGACTCGTCTGTTTAGATTGACCCATAGTTTGGAATTCAGATAACTGTCATGTCATAGTTAACTTGGCTGTTATCATATACGGTTGTTATGCATATTTACATATTTTTATTATGTATCAGCCCAATTCATAATGTACTTTGCTAAGAGATACTTGTTAGTAAAAAGATGTCTAGCTAAGCAACAAATTTCTATTTTCATATTCCATAACTATCCTGTCAAGATTATTGCTTGCTTGCCAAAGTTTATGGTAAGTAAACAAGAACTCTAAAATTTTGAATTAAGGAGCTGTTTTTGTAACAATACTAAATGTCAAATAAGCAATAATTGCTTATAATTATCTTTAACTTAAAGTGTAGGATTTTGTGGTTGCTAGCAGTAGCAAGTATTAATAAAATTAATCCGATAGGTTTTGATTTTTGTTTAGACTGGCTAAACGAATATGAAAATGCTGTAGCTCGGTAAATTAACAATTATCTGTTTTAATTACCCGAAATAATAAAAGTTAATTGTAGTGAACGTCTCAGACTAGAATTTAGACAAATCAGAGACGCCAGCAACCCTTTTAAAATTTCTGATGCTAGTTTTGTAAAATTATATAGAATTCCGAAGTGATAAATTTAATAAATGAATTACATCGATATATAGAAAAACCTGAGATAACAACTGTTATTTTATTTCATCTGCAGGTAAATAATTTATTGTTATTGTATACATACATATATGAAATATGTACCTACATATTCTAAGTTCGTCTAAATTTTTATGACCATGGTTCTTACCAAACAGTCGTAGGGCATAATTTAAGTTATCCTATGAGTGAATCAACAATCAGTCGAATTATAATAGATAGTATATCTATTGTTATCTCGAATACGATTTATTTAAACTTAACAAACGTACAGTTAATAAAATAAATTAAATAAGTACAATAATGAACTATACACTGTCTGAACACACTTTTTCTCACTTTTCGACCGACAGTCCTACATTACGTAGTCCTTGAATCTCTCCGGCAACCCTCTCACACGTCTTCCCAACTCTACCGCACTGTCCTTACTTTCTGCCTCTTTCCCTTCTCTCTCAGATTCCGCAACCTGCGCCGCGGGAAATTCCGAATGGCTAACAATATTACATAACAAGAGCCCCCCATAAATACGCCAATGACTATGTTACTATGCATGCAGGCATGGGCGTCCACAGGGGAGGGCAAACGGGGAACTTGCCCCTTCCTGGAATCGAGTACTCCATTAATGACCAAATGAAAGAGGGTCAAGTTAAAAGTTCGTTAATATTTTAATTTTTAATGCAGTCCTCTGCAAGATTTACCTCCCCCTGGATAATTTTCTGCGGACGCCCATGCATGCAGGTTGTACATTAATAGTCATTTACAATAGTGGCGTAGGAGAATAAAATTTCTAACTTATTTACTACCAAAATACGTCAAATTTCCAGTGAAAAAGCATGATATAATTAAAATTAAACAGGGGTAAGATAAAGATTGCTTGGTTTTAATTTATCTAATGTTTAAATTTGACCGTTACAGATATTCGCTGCATTGACAGTACCCATATTGCTCCGTGCCCCCCTCTTGAACACGAATTTAATCCTGAAGTAGCATATTTAAATCGCAAAGGTTTTTATAGCATAAATGTGCAAGCAGTAAAGTTTTATTATTAATATTTATTTTATAAACAATTTTTTTTACAAATAACTTTGTTTAGGTATGTAATTCAGATATTGCAATTACAAACATAAATGCCAAATTCCCTGGAGCTACTCATGATTCAGCTATTTAGGAGACTTCTGCAATCAATAAACACTGAATAGGTACAAAAATAGAAAAAGAAATACTTGGCTCATAGGTGACTCAAGATATCCAATTTAACCTTGGATGATTACCTCATTACCAGGTGCCAGACACACCAGAAGGATTATTCACAGCAATACATACTGCTCGAAACATTATGATGCGATGTTTTGGGGTTTTAAAGCAAAGATTTAGATGCTTTTTGAAACGAAGAGTGCTTCATTACTCGCATGCTGCTGTAGGAAAAATTTGCAGACAATTTAACATCCTGATATAGAAGGTGAAGAATTTGTTGAAGATGCTGATGGGCAAGAGGCACAAGATATTATTGTTAATTATCCACACTGATGTAGTAAGTGCCAAGAACAACAATAATACATGAATTCTATTAAATCAGCGTGTAAATACCGATTGTTTTAGGAAACGAATATAAAATAACACCTAAATAAAGAAGAGAACACAGTAATGACAAACACATTGGCAAGAAAAATTGGATGAAATATTATAGGAACCTAAGGTCTGACTCCACAGCAGAAATCGATGATGATGATATTACTGAATAGTACAGGCACCAACGATTGAAGAGGTGAACAATGCTTTTAAAAAAAATTAAAAATAGAAGTCATAGACACAGACCACATCAATATTTGCTAGAAACAACAAAAATTCCAATGGAATGGTCATAGCCAAAGTAAAATTAACTTTTTACTGGCAATTTCAGAAGAAAATCTACAATAAGCTATACATTACTTGTACCTTGCAAAAGATTATGACTGCGGAATTGCCAAACACAAAATTAATATTATGGCTTTCAGTAACAAATATAATAAAAGTAATAAAAATATACAATTTTATTAGTTTTGTACAAATGATTGGTGATCCATCGTATACAAACAAATACAAGTTTTATTTTGAAAGTATTACTTAATAGTCTAAAACAATCAAAAAGAGCAGTTTTTATTAACAACTTATTAACCAGGAGATCTAACAGTCATTTCCAAGGCAGAATTATCTAAAGAGTTATTTGCATTAGATGCTTGTCCATACATGTCATCTTCTTCATCCAGTAATGCTTGCATACGTTGTTTATATCTACAAATTTTAAACAAACATGAATGTTCTCATTATTAAAATATTACCAATAAGCCATAAAATACAATTATCAAATATATATGGAAAAACAAACCAGCCCTCCTTTTTTAACCAAGACCATTAATTAGAACTTAATTTAAATTAACACAATAAAACAAAGTAATCTAATAAAACTTCATTAATTTTCGGCTCAACAAAAATTAAAAATTATTAAAAAAAAACCATTTGATCATTTAATGTTTTCATCAGCCATAGGTATCTGACTTCCGGTTTAGTAAGTCATGTTATTTACGTAAGGTATCAATGTGTCAATTGGTTAATTGTTAAGAACAAAGATAGTTTTATTACTTACATATCACTGTCTGGATTATTCTCTGGGTTACGACATTTTTCCAATTTTTTTTCCAACAGTTTTTGTTGAGATTTATCTGGAATTGAATCAACCATTTTCACCATTGACCGTATACCTGAAATTTTTTATGAAAGTTATTCAAAATTAACAATAAAATTATATTTCATGCAGATACTGCACTAATCTAGCAATTAGTAAAAAGGTTTGTAGATATGATTCTGAAAAAGAATGTTTTTAATATAAAACACCCTTTAAAGAAAAACGAATACTTTAGTACACACATAAATAATTTCAAAAAAGTTATAAAAAGTAATTTTAATAACTGAAATTGTCTTGCTTTGCTAAATTAACTTTTAATTGTTTCAATTCATTTATTAAGACACTTTAAGTCAAAAACTTACTTCGTACAGCTTCAATTAGTTCTTCCAATTTTCCACGTCCTTCAACGCCAAATAATGTATCAGTTACATAAGAATCTAAATTTTCTTGTAATTTCGAGGCAGCATGGAGGACTGCTGCTAATGCTACCTGACTTGGTGAATACAACAAAACCGCATCTGTTAGTAAAGCCCTCTCCAAAAAGTGTTCAGTTCCAGGTCTTAACCTCTCTGGATCACTTAAAGAACAACGAGTCTAAAAGCAAACACCACTACGAGTAGAATATATTTAATTTAAATATAAATACAGCTTCATTATTATAATAGATAAACTGGAAAGCTATTTTTATTTTGCATTTTGCAAAAATAATACAATTATCATTAATTGACTAATTAAACCCTGAGGCAGAGAGCAAGCATAAGAGAGAAAACTGAAAGAAAAAGTATATTGTCAGTAGGAATTAACTTTAGTTGGAAACATAAAATGGAGTAAAACCATATGAAGTGTCATAGGGAGAAGCTTATACTAAAATATAAAAATAATGACTTCAGTATGAAAATTGTGATTTATGATAAAGCTCTTGTATTTAGACAGAAACTGTACCTTGATTTATCAAACCAAAATTTTGTTTTTTTTTGCAACATACTTCCCTATTATACTCAGTAGACTTTCGTTGTAACTGGTACAAAAATTGATTTTAAAAAAAATTACTGGAGTTTATATTTCAATTGTTACCATGTCTAACAAAATTGCAAACAAAAGATCACATTCGTTTAAAGCACTACTTATGCATTATTAAACTAATTTCACACATATCGGACTGATCCCGTTAATTTACATATCTCTGATCCATGCATAAATACAGCTTATATTAATTACCTTTATATCAATTAATAGTCCTTCAACAGGTCTAAAAGGATTATGTACAGATAAATGAAAGTTTAATTGTTCCATTAAAAGTAATTCATTATTTAGAATAATGTCGGACGCCTTTTCACGATCACCTTTAATATTAGCCAAAAACTGTGCCATGGATACATTAAATTCTTCCACTTTGCAAGCCAAATAAACACAAGTAACCCTAAAAAACTTAAAATAAAGAAACTGTTATAAAAAACGTATGTATGGAGGACATACATAATTTCTTTAGGATGGTAATTCATAACAGAATTATTAATATAAAAACGTTTAAAATAATGGAATGCCGTTCCAACAACACATCTAAGCATGGGTGGATGAAATCTTTTACAAAAATCTCGTAAATATAGTTCATATCTACGAACCATTAGTTTTTCTTCGTCTGGTGTTAAGAACACTTCATGACGATGTGCTTCCTAAAATAAAATTTAAAACAATATTCATTTTAAACAGCAAAAGTTGATCATTATCATTGCAATCGATATAAATTACTGTTAGATTCTTAAACGGGAATTTATGATAGCATCCAACATTACAATATTACAAAAATATCTCTGTGCTCCGGTAGAGTCCTCGCTTGCTTAAATACTTTTGTTTTGAAATAAATCAGTTCTTGTTCACATTGACTATCATTTACGATTCAAAATGGTGTACGTTTAAAATTTTGGATCATGGTAAAAAGGAATTAATGGTCTTAAAGATACTTTCTGCTGTAGATGATACACAACATATTTTACATAGATGTAGGAAAATCGAAAAACAAAAACGATTTTATCACTAACACGACTTAGTATGGTGAGACAGGCAACTAGCTGTATTGATACACAAGTGGTATGAAAATATGAAAACTAATGTACTGAAATATTGGAGAGTTCAGTCAATTTTAATTGCTAACATATTTTAAAAACTTACACTGATGTGCTTGCCATACGTTTGTATATGTTTGATATTAACATTTTCTCTTAGCTTATTTAATTCATCTTCGCTAGTAAACATCCAATGTTTGCACTGAGTACTTGTAGGGAACATTTTTGTTACAAAAAAAAACTTCTGCAAATATTTAATCAAATTATAAAATACTGTTCCATACACAACTATTTACTTTTTAAACTTTTGACAATGTCACTTTTCTAGGTTATGCATAACGTCGTTTAAACAGTAAGCGACCTCTCACAATAACGAAGTATACTGTTTAAAACCTGTACTTCTGAAATGTGTTTTTTGCTATTAATTGATCTACCAGCGTGTAGAGGTCAGGTAATTACTAAAATGAAATTTGTCGAGACATTTTTGGAATTAAAATTTTTGGAAAATGTTTTTTTCATATGTATTTCAATTTTTTTTTTAAATGATAGCTGATAATGACAAAATCACTTATTACCTACACAACGATTTTAGAAAGCCCAAAAGTAAAGGAGACCATTAATGTAATCCGCAGCTCAAGCTCAAATTATTAAACTTATTTTTAAGTACTCATTATTTCAAGCTAAACAGGAAAATTGTGGCAATTTAGCAAATAATGCTTGATAAAATTTTATTTTTCTAGTAACAAGTAATTAGTTTGTTTATATAAATAAAACTAATTAAAAAATAGTCATATTTTTTAAATGAAACCTATCTTATAAGGTTATTCAAAGACTGCTTTGTAAAAAATAATGATGTACCTATACTCTTCTAGTAATTCTTAACATTTTTGTATCCTCGACCTGTTACTGTTACACTTCAGTGTGTGTTCAGAAGTCAAAAATAAATGTGCATTCTCATAAAGGTTGCAAAGAACAGAGCCGGTCCTGGTAATGCTCAATGTTGCTGTTTGCTGGTGAAAAACGGAAAGCTAAATTAAATTATAATCCTAAAATTTTTCAGATGGATTTATAATCTTTGCGAAATAAATGAGTCCATGTCCAACACTTAGTTTTCTAATACGCGATGTAACAGATTGGAAATAATAAATTTTGAATCATCACTTTATTAATATATACATACATACATACATACATATTTATCTTTTGAGCTAATTGTTACCAACATTAGTAAACAAGTACCCTAAAGATGTATATATTACATACTAATACAACAACGGACGAAACATCTATACGAAGTTTAAACTTCAATCACTGTTTTAAACAAAAATTAGTAGTTCTGAAGATACCGGCTGCGAAATACGACGAAATATATTAACAAAAGTTAGATTTGCAGCAAAAAATTTCGCTGCTTTGGTAACAAAATTTTATATCTACGAACTTAGGGGGAGGGTCCTATACGTTGTTATTAAGTTTGTTGTTGAAACATCAACTATAAGATATTGACTCAAACTACGATTAAAAAAGACGTACAAATATTAAGTCACAAAGGAAAATAGTGTGGTTTGTTTAAAAGCATTACCTACTTCTGACAAATAAAAATTGCCATAGGAAACCTAGGTCTATATTAGCATAGAGAGCGATTACAGTGAAATACAACACTAAAATATTTTAATAACGGCGTTAGTATTCTTGAAGTGTTCATATTTGAATATCAAATATTCAATATCAGTAGCAAGTGAAAGGTTTAAACCACAGTTGTTATTTATACCGTCGTATTGTGTGACTATTTTTAAGTGCTGTTATGAGCGTCTTGCACGATATGCCATGCTGGTAAAATATTTAAATTTCTTGTTGAATTTTGCCTGCTTTGATATCCTAAAATCAAGGGTGTGGTGAATAACACTGCATGATTACGATAAAAGTTCGTCAGTAATTACGTGACCGCACCCTTCAAACGATTCAATCTCTTTTACACTGTGGTATTTCCATATTTCAACGCCATTAAATTTGGAAACAATAACCATTGACCCGCTTAGTGCTTAATGCAATACAATAAATAGTATTCACGCTACAAAAGGAACATTTATGAAAGAATTTGAAGCTTACTAATAGATACATGAAAATATGTTTTCACTAAAACACATCAACGACAAGTATTTAAGTGAAGCTATTTATAAAGAGTTTTGGAAGTAAGCTGATATATTGAAAATCGCGTATGTCTATTATTAATAACCTACTTGGATAATAATTAATATGACCCCATTGCATACCCTTCCAGATCTCCGGACCTAACCCCTCTTGATCTTTTTTCTATGGGAAACTAATAAAGATAAAATTTAGAAAGAAAAGCCACATAAAGGGTTGATGATCTGACACAATACTTTATCAAAAGCGCAAAGTGAATATTTAAACGGTGTCAACTGTGTGTTTAAGAAAATGGTGACCACTTTGGAGCATAATTATAATTATTCATTTAATTTATAGTCATATTAATTATTATCTAAATAGGTTATTAATAACAGCCACGAAGTATTTTATTTGTTTCCGTATAATTGAATTATTTTTACTAGTAATTTTAACTGTTTCTGATGATGAAATATGATATAACATGTAACCCAAGAAAAGGTGACATTATTGTCCAAATCCAAGGCACTCTTATATTATGTAGAAATAATTTCGTTTTTTCTCTGCAAATTCTAAGAAAAGTAATTAAAGACAAGATAAGATAAGACAACCCATACATTTTCAAAATCAACCCATAGCCAACTATGGTTGCCATTAAAAAAAGCAAGTTTGGCTTATATCTCAAAAATCCAGTGTGCCATTACTTTTTAGATATTTTGTCTAATTCTACGTAAAAAATATCTACTGAAATTATTTCACATTTTGGTTTTAACGTAGGTGGCTATAGAATTATATACCATTGTAAAACTCGTCTGTTTTTAGTTTTTCAACATATTTTAAAAATTTGAAGATGTAAGTCAAATTTCAAAATTGCATTAGGTTTGTGTTAAAATTCTGCCCAACTTTGCCAATTTAACCGACTATGTAACACATAATAAGACGTTACCTATACAACACATGTAGATTATTGTCAGCCTGTATACTGCATTTTGATAAAAAAAAACTTGGGTGTACCCAATTAAAAAATGAAATCTAGCGAAAACGTTGCTTTAGATCAGAGATAAATAGAATATACTGCTAACTAGGGGTGGGCGATATCCAAATTTCGATATCGAATATCGATATCGAAATCATCGGAATATCGAAATTTCGATATAAAAGCGGCGCGAAGCTAAAAAAGTCGGTAAAAAAGTGAAAAAAGAGACTGGTGACCTAAAAAAAAAAAAAAAAGCTTCTCGCCCTTAAAATATCGATATATCGGAATGTCGGAATATCGATATATCGATATCCGATATTTCGATATATCGATGTATCGATATCAAAATTATATCGATATTTATCGATATATCGCCCACCCCTACTGCTAACTAGCTAATTAGATTTACGCTGCGTAAAGTCAATTATACAACATACATTTTAGGCGTAGCAACATATGACATGTGTAAAAAAAAGTTTTGTAGACTTTATTCTACACTCCCCGAGAAAAATAAAACAGTGTTCTAAAATCATTTATTAAAAATATTCCGGTGTATTGGATACCTTTAAATTCCATAAAGTCGGCATGAAGCCATGATTGCAAAAAAACTGTTGATAATTTTTTGCTCATCGCTTATCGGAATTGCACTGTACTTAGCTGCACGCGTAGTGGATTCTGGTGTTAAGTCGAAATATTGCGAAATTGCGATATATCTATACTTGTAGGTACTGCTACTTTATAGCAGGGACTAAAACAAAAAAAATTTCGTTCGTTTCTATTCGGAACGAAAACGAAATATATCGTTTTCGTTCTTTTCGTTTTAACCAAAAAAATTCTTTTCTCGTTTTCGTTAACCGAAATAATAACGGTTAAAACCGGTTTTACAATATTTTTTTGTCGTCAAAAAATCAATTTTTTTTGCTGGTCACCACAACCCTCTATAAATACGATAACAATATTTGCGTCTCATCTAAAATATAAACGATGACGATGGGGTTTGATGCTCACGGACAGCATATTTTAGATTGGCGAACTATCGCCATATTAAATTTACCAAATCGTTAAACACATTAACATTTAACCATTTTATCAAGTTTAACACCCGTAAGGTGCAAAAACACAACGTGATTAGGTTAAACTAGACACACGATCTTTATCTAAAAATATGAAAATATAGCAAGTGCTGTTTTAAATTTGTTTTAGTACTAAAAATATATGCATTTGAATTAAATAAGATCCTGCTGTAATTATTTAAAAAGACAAAAGAATGAATTCAAGTGGATAATTTACTAAATGTTATAAATAAAAAAGATATTAAAAAAAAACTTATATTAACTTGAAATATACTTTAACTTTATAGTTTGTACATACCATACAATATACATTTTCACATTCCGTTAAATCTTACTAGCAACACATCTTCCAATAAATCTTCTTTTACATTAGTCCTTTTCGAAGTAAGAATAAATTTTACTATTATTATGTCTAAACGCAAATAAAACATACACATCGATAATATATATCCAATCAAGTGCATATTCTATATTGATGATCTAAAAAACAAATAGAAATAGAGAATATCTGTACCGTTAATTGTGTTACACGAAATTGCAAGTATAAACAATAAAGTTGTTAATACATATTCACGTAAATATATGGAGAAAAGTGAAGCTCACTTATTTCAAGTGAGATTTTTTACTGCCTCGTGGAGTCTCCCCAGCACAGAAGATAAATTCGCGTTTGTGTTTAGCAAATAAAATTGAAATAGCGACAAAACCGGTTAAAACCGGTTTTGGAAAATATTTATTTCGTTTTCGTTCTTGAACGAAAAATAATAATTTCGTTTTCGGTTTCGTTTTCGTTGTTAAAAAAAATTCGGTTAATTTCGTTTAACGTTTTCGTTTTCGTTCCGTTCTCAGTCCTTCTTGAAATTTGTAGATATCGAATAATGTGTTTTAATTTACGTCATGTCATGCGACTAAATGTTTTCGAACCACGTTTAATCATCAGTATTATTATAGACTAACTTACAATTTAAAAATTAAGTTATCGCTAAAAATAATTTATTGTTCAAACGATATCGTAGCTTTGTCGTTGATAGGTTTACAAAATTATTGTTTGTGAGAACGTTTGTCGCCTGATAACTAACGTCAATTGGTAATTGATTATAATAACGACTTCAATATTTACCATCACATACGAGGCCCCCAGGGGAAATCGATTAAGTTTTTAATTTTCTCGTTTTTGACGGATTTAATTAATATGCTAGGTACATTTTTACCATCTACTACAGTTTGCCTAAAACGTCGAGGCTGCATTTTTTTAAAACGTATACCAGTATAGAATGACGACACTCCGTCCGGTACATTATGGGTAAAATCGCTGATATTACCACAACAGCCCATATTAATTCCTTCCCAATAAACTGCATACTCAATTTTTCTATTAAAACTTGAAATAATTATGATTGTTGAAACTATTAAATGCTGTTTTTCAAAAATTCACTAGAACAGGCATTCATCGTTTTACCTCTGGACGCTTAATACACTTTTGATTTGTACATTGTGAATAATAATTACAATTATTTAATTGGCTTGTGGGTACTTTTACCATGCCCAAGTTGTAAAAACATAGATTATGATTAATACATGAATGATTCGCACGAATCGCAAATTACCTTTAGTCCGGGTGTGATGTTTAAACAAGATAGCACACGATAAAAAATGCCAAATGTTCAGTACCTACATCTCATCGACCGTATCATAAAAAATTGCAATCAGCCAATTACCGAATAGAGGTATCAGAAATTTCAGGTCAGAAGTACAAGAGCGGCATTTTCATAGAATAAAGGATAAAACTACATCGCAGCTTTTTGCGATATTCTTAAAGTTTTTTGTGTCCATGAGATAAGAGCATAAGATACATTTTCTAAATAAATGAATATTTTCGTTTAATGGTTTAACCGCTATTATCAACAGTAAGCTATTTAATCTTATATAATATTCTGATACTACAAAATGTTGTGACATCTGCTTATATAAATTGCTTTTGTTATTTGAAAATGTATACTGGTTTAGTAAATTTTAGTTTTTGTGCTTTTGTCCATTAAATTACAATTTTGGCATGAAATAATTTATGTTTGTAACACAACGCTAAAATCAACAAGTAATAAAATTTTAATTATTCGTAGTATAAATCACAACTACACGAATGTTTAAAGTTTGTAGGCTATAACTCCTAAATTTAAACACGAAAAAATAAAGTTTTCAACGTTTATACAGAACTAAACCCGCATTATTTTAATGAAAACTATTATGATTCAACGACCAACAAGTATGATTTATTACCTTAACATCTGCTTAATAATTTAGGGTATCAAATTTGAGTTTTTCAAAAACTCATTTATTTCTGTAAAGTAATAAAGCAATCTGTACCAAAGATTTGTTCCTTTGTAAGATATAATTATTATTATATGTTACACGCTATCAATACATTTCAGTATAAATAATAATATCTAATTGAAAGTGTCAATAAAACATCGATAAATATATCGGCTTCTTCTGATCACAGTCGAAAAAAACTTGAAACACGAAAACATAATTTGCAACTGTTTATTCGTACAATGACGTGAATAACATTGAACAGTTGATTTTTTACAGGGCAATAAAGAACGCAAAAGTAAAGGTAAGACCGGTTGTGAGGCCCAAGGGCTCGATAAGATGGCCGCCTACCACATTGCCTTAGGTTTGGGCGGTACCACTCTGGTACCCAATATAGAGCGGTACCTATAACGAACATTAGCAGCAAGTAGCATAGCTTTAATGATAATAGTCTTGTTGATGAAGTTCATTAAGAGAAAGAACCAAGCTCACTTGTGCTTTTCTAAGTAATTAAAGTCTCATGTAGCAACAACCTAACACCATATCTGGTTTTAAAAACGCAACTTGTAAGTGGGCACAGAACATTGGAATAATAAAAAAGTACTATTCGTTTTTTATTATTTTTTAAATAAAAGGTACCTACTTGTAATACTTTTTTAAATTATTGTCACATGTTACATGACAAACAACGCCATAAAGTACTGTTCACCATAAAAATGTTACTTTGATTAACAAGACAAATTTGAAAAGTAAAAAGCAGTAAGATTTTTTTGACAGTTTGTTTTTTTAATAATAATTGTCTAAATGGTAATGCCTTATAGAAAATATTGCTCATTCAAGTTTTTTTTTTAATTTAAACAAATAAAATGCAATAAAATTAATTTCGTAAAAAAAACAACATTTCATTATTGCGAAATCAGAATTGGCAATGAAAAAGTTTTTAGCTAAAAGGTATTTTTAGTAATAATGTTGTTGTTTGAAAGCACATAATACTGTCATATGTTAATGGAGCTAGTGTCTTCACTCGTTTGTGTAATGTATTTAGTCATCGTGAATGTTGAATGTTGCAAATAGATTTTAAAAGGCATAGTACAACGTTAATTTAAGCAATTTTTTGTACTTTAAAGCCATTTCGTACAGTATTTTCTCATAAGAATCCAGATAATTTACATTTAATTTATTATTTTTCCAAAATTTCGAACTGAAATGGCACACTTTTCACCGAAAACTCTTTTCTTAAATGTTATTAGACAAGTTTTATTAAACCTATATAAGTACATGTCTTGTGGTGAAACAAGTATTATACTTACAGCGGTTGGCTTATTATAGTTATTTCGAATTAACACGTCTTAATCAGAAAAATCATTATCTTAACCTTAGATTATAATAGAGAGAACTGTTATTAGGTAATGTTTTTCTAGCTGCATGCCAAGTTTTTATTTAATTAAACAGTATGCAAATTGCTTACGATAGGTATTAAAGTTTTTAAGTATATAGACTTCGCCTTATTTGATTACATAAAGTACAGCTTTTTTGAAAATGTATTGGCGGCAAATACACTTTTATTTCATATTTTACTAATTTTCTAATAATAAATATTTTAATTTAAAGTTATTGTAAAACTAAAATACTTTTTAGTTTACTTAATTTGTTTTAATGTCAGACGTTCCGTCTATTTTTTTTGAGCAGCAACCCCATATAACAATTTTCTTTATATGGATTAAAATGAAACTAATTTGGATTACAAAAAACACATTAATTTTATGTGAATTCTTATTTTCAATTTTAATAATAACCATTATGTCTTAAACCTTTATTAAATTTTTAAAAAAATTATTTTGTGGCTTTACCAAACATTTAGAAATAAAAATGACCATTGCTTTATATTTTTACTACAACTGTTTTTTAATGATTTGTATAAAATCAGTACTTTTGCAGTTATTTTTAAAATTTATTTAATTATTTATTATATTCACTGTACAGGGTGATCCAAATTTAATGGTGTTACATGGGTATCTCGCATTATTCAAGATAGAGAAACGGTTAAATTTTGGGAAAAACTCAGAACCGTTTTCAAAAATATTCTATCACTTTCAGTTTTTGAGGTATTGGAAAAAAGTGTTTTTTGTAATATTCTTGTGTCATATCTCCGTTATTGTTCAAAATAACAAAAAAAAAATGTGGAGAATATTTTTAAATATTTTTATGTAAATTCAATTATAATAAAAATAAATATTTGCTTTCGCCGTTAAAATTGAAGCTATAATTGGCTATGACCTATTCAAATTCCTTATTTTTATCTCATTCCAAATACCTACTACATGACTGTTGATTCTGATATTGTTGTAATCTTATGTTTAAATATTTAGAATGTGTATCTCAATAACAAATTAAACTTGTAGCACATGAGTTTTAAAATATTTAACAATTTTTTTTCACAGCCTGTTTTTCTTTAAAAAATATTAAAAAATCTTCGTTATTGTGTCTTATTCAAAATAGCTTACATCAACCCTAGGATTATATTTGAAATGAGAAAAAAATAAGAAAATGATATAGGTCATAACCAACTATAGCTTCCATTAAAAAAAAAGGTGGTTTTTAACGGCGATAGTAATTTTTTTTTAAATTAGTATAATCGAGTTTTACATAAAAATATCTAAAAATAATGAAAATATGACACATTATAAATATGACAAAAAAAAAGTTTTTTTTTCCTAATAACTCAAACCGGAAATGATGAAATATTTTTGAAAACGGTTCTGAGTTTGCCTTAAAAAACTGCACGCTTTTGGTAATTCAACCGTTTCTCTATCTTGAATATTAAGCGAGATACCCATGCAAACCCTGTAAACTGTAAAAAGTCTGTAAAAATATTATATCTATAAGTTACATGTGCTCATATGTAAATTTTCACAAAAAAAATTTTTATTCCATTCGATTTAAAAAAGTGTAATTTTTGTTGATTTGTATATCATCAATAAAATTGTAGCAAAACTTTTTGTAGTGTGAACAGTTTTTTTTTTCATCTCTAATTAAAGTTTGTTTCGTTTATTGGAGGTAATGTAAAACATTCATTTACTTATTGCTCCACAATTTTTCGATACATCAAGATTGTGTGTGTTTTAATTTGTTGTTTGAGCAATGCATTCCTTATACTTTATGTATTAGAGCACATTTATATAATACTAGGCGATTTACCCGGCGTTGCACGGGTGATTACAATTCTCTTTTATCAATCACAGACTACTCGCGCTCCGCGCTCGCTCCCGGCGGACGTTCTCAGACGTTCAATTACAGACTACTCGCGCTCCGCGCTCGCGCTCGGCGGACGTTTCCGGCCGTTCCCGGGCATTTCCGGCCGTTCTTTATACGACGTTTGATCCGTTAGGTCCTAAATAGTAACTGTGCAAAATTTGGTCCCGATCGGCCAACGGACCTAGGATTCTATAGCGAACAAACAAACAAGCTCTTTTATATATATATAGATAGATAGATTTATACAAGGAGTTTTTCATTTGTAAAATTCTAAAAGCCAAAAGTTACCAAATGTTATAAAACAGAATTAGAGTGGTTAGACCGTGACGTGATTTATATACATATACTGTTTAAAGACAAATAAAATATATTTAAATATACGTTACTTCTTGTTGCTTATAGTTTTTCATAAAAATCCGAATTTAAAGCACTGAATAGCTTACCATACCTTTCACATACCTTTTCGAACTGTTTTTCCTGTCTAGAGTAATTGTACGCTGTCGTTCGGTAAAACGTTGAAGGTACAATTAGAGTGACAAGGACACTGAGAAAGGAATAAAAATAACAGTTAAAAATTTAACTTATCACGCCCCACAACAGGACGTAATAGTAAGCAAATAATTTAATTAAATACTTACGCTAGGTAGTATTAAACCTTGTGGATAATAGAATAATCATTATCAACACACGCTTTAATGGTGTCTTGCATGTGGTGGCATTTCCAATGTTGTCTTAACCTGTTGTTAAATATTTAATGGAGATTTTAGAGGATTTTTTCAAGAGAAATAGTTATTCTGGATTTTTTTTAAAATAAATGAGCCCACTTTTTGGTTTTGGTTTGTTCAATGTTTTAAGGCATTTTAAACAATTTCAGGTAACTAACAAAAAAGTTAAATGCTACTACCTTGCCCTGTATCTCTGTATCAATAATCACAGTTTTTTGACTATACGTAAATTATAATATGAGCAATAACTGTGTTGAACCAAGATTTTAATAATGAAAATACTTAATCAATGGTACTTGTGGGTAAGCCATATTCGTGTTTATGAATTAAACGATTTTTATGTTCGATAATGTTTGCAAGCTTGTCGCTGGTGTGAATTTAATACATTGTTTTTGAAAATATCTGTAATTTAGAATCATTATCATGTAAATCCATAACGGCTGCTGTTGGGAATGTGGTTTCTGGCTACTTTTATTTATGTAATATTCCAAAGCTTATAAATATGTAACGGAAGTTGCGATAGCAATCGTTTGAGTCGTTTGAGAAATACACTTACAGCATATTATTAATTTACTTAACATTTCTAAAATGGTTCGGGGCGCTATTACTGATCATCTTAAAAGAGTAGATTAACACTAAAATAAATGAATAAATATGAATATATATCTGGTGTTTGTTATTTTTATGTTAATTTTATTTCCAACAGAAAACATCCGGGACCATAATTACTAATTAGATAAAATAACTTTTATTATTATAGTATAGTATAAGTATATACATTCTAATTTATTTGTAGCAAAATAAAACAAAACCAACAAACTCTTAGATGATGGATGTGATAATTCAGCTATACTAGTCGTGTGAAAATACTAACAGTTTTAAAAGTTATTTAACATTCGATGTTATGTACGCTAGTATGAAAGGTGATACAAAAATACTATATAATTTTTATTGAGGATTTGGTACCTACTATTTAAAATTACTAAAAATTAAAATTAGTAGGCTTGTTTTTTTAGGAGGTAGATAATTTTAATGTTAATAAATTTTAGGTATAAGTGATTTATATGTATACATGGTGACACTGTTTTATAGTGAGCCATAAAACTGTGGTGGCAATGACAAACTATTTTTTATGTACCTATAGTAAAACCTTGGATTGCGAGTAACTTGGTCTACGAATGTTTTGCAAGACAAGCAAAATTTTGTAATAAATTTCAACTTGATAAACAAGCGAGGTCTTGCAATAGTAGTACGTATGGGCTTTACTCTCAAAAGGCGGCAAAAGCAAGTGGCACTGGATAGGTTCCCTGTTAAAGTCGCAAAACAAAAGATATCAGTGAGCCAACGACTGCAGTGATTTCGTTAAGGACAGTGAAAGTCTTCCTACAAAATAATTAATAAATTCTATTACTCTATATTTAATTTAAATACTAAAAGTATAGAAAAGTATCTTGTATTAACTAGTTGTACATGAATATTTTTGGGTTTTGGAAAAAATGAGTTTTAATTATTTATTATGGGGATATTCGCGTTGATATACGAGTGCTTTGGATTACAAATACGTTTTCGGAACGAATTATGCTCGCAAACCAAGGTTATACTGTATTTCACTTGTATTTTTATTTATTAACTTAAGCATATTTCAAGCCCCAACAATTAACCGCAGACTATTACTTACTTTTTACTCTTTACCGTTGTTTAAAAATTCTTCGTTGATTGGATGTTTGCAAAACATAGCTAAATTATGTATTATATGATGGGGTATAATTAAGAATTACGAGTGTTTTCTTTCAAAATAGCAAGTGCTATTAAAGCAATTTTAAAATGTTTAAAATAAAATGTTGAACAGTTATATCTCAAAAACAATTAAATATGTATGATAAATATTACATATTTGAAAAGCACTAAACTGAATAATTTTATTTTGAATTTAAAATCGAAAAAGAGCTGACCATAATCCTTTTATAGTAACTTTAAAAAAAGAAATAATGTTGTGCTCGAGTTCTTCTATTTTTACAAATGTTGAAAACCCAAAATCACTCCTCCAAAGTAGCTTTTTATTGGCGACACTTTATCTCATTATAGCGACCGCCATTTTAAGCCATCAGCTACTTTATTTTTACTTTTTAAATTCTGATTGTAGTGATAGCAAGTGAATAGATAATGGTTTAAACAATATTGTCAAAATAGTAATTAACTGATTGTTTTATTAAATCAACATGGCTGTGAAAAATAAATAAAAATATCAAAAACAGTACGCCATGGTAATTAATTTGTTTTAAAACTAACTTTGTAGCTCTTAACCCCTTGAACGTTACATTAAATTCCTGGGTTTATGCATTCGACAATGTCGCGGCGGCAAAGGCTAACCTTTTTTTATGTTGCTTCTGTAATGAAGCTGTGAATTGAAAAATACAACAATTAGGGTGTTCTCTATCAGCTCCTCAAAAAAATTCAATTTGTTGTTACAAAAATCACACGCAAAAACCGCGCGAACCCAACTTACCCAAATCTACCTGCATTCGATTTTTGGGTCAAGAAAAAAGGAGACTTTTGGCGTCGGTGACAAAAACTAACCTAATTTTTGTCTTTTTCCAACTTATAGCTTCAACACAGAACGTGCGTTAAAAAAAATCTGCCTACGCCGCCTTGATACTGTCGCGTGCATAAAACGCGCGATCAACTAACGTTATCCGCTTCGCGTGTACAAGGCCTCCAATCGTACAGCACGGCACAAACGCGATAAAATCGCTCGATCCGTTCGTAGAACAAGGTCAACGGTGCAAAAGCGGTAAAAATGCCCAAATTTAAATCGAAGAGCCTCGGTATTAGCGCGAAAAGAACGCCCGAACTCAGTTCGTAGACCAGTCAAGGGGTTAAGCTAAATAAGATTTTAGTAGCGATGTTTGAAACTGAATTGGCTAGCATATTAAGTAAATAACTTTTTTCTGCGTCCATCCAGAAAATCAGTTGTCTCCGATCAATTTTTAGGCTGAGAAATACATCTTTACTGGCCTGAGCCAGAAAGTAACTAGTTGCCACGGTAATGAGTTGTCTTTACCGGTCTAGGCGGGAAAGTAGCTGGTTGCCATGGTGATGAGCTGTTTTGTTGATTTGCGCTGTCAAACAAGCGTCATTATACCACCAAGCGAGTTTTCACCTGTTGTTTGTTAAGTTATTGTTTAATTATGCATTGTGACGATAGTGATTTTGATGTCAGTGGCGGACGCAGAAAAAATATTGTACGTAACATACCCAAAAAGTGTCTTTGCTAGACCCGTATGCTTCCAGGACTCGCCTACGGCTTGTCCAAGAACTGCTTACTCGTCCAGTAAAGTACCACTTTTCAGTCTTGTTACATAAATAACTATGACTGCATGGATGTATTAAAGTATAATTTTTTTTATTAACATAAGGGCTTTTAAAATCTATGCTAACAATATTAACTATCATAATAGTACAGTAAACATGTAGCTACATGTTTTTTCCAGTTAATATAAAAGTAATGACTAATGAGGTTTAAAGGTATTTTAAGGCACTGGTATCTGTACAGCTTAATAGTTAATGAATCGCAAAATGCGAATAATCCAGCATCAAAATTTGATTCCTTACCACGTACTTCAGCATGATATGAAATATTATATTATTCCAACAAAATCTATGACTGCGGGCATCGTCCATCGAGCCGCCCCTTCACTGCACGGAACTGTAAACGTAATGTATGCAAAGTCACTAGAATATTAACCTGGTCGAATGTTGCTGCATATCTCTAAACAGTAGCATGTATAATATAAGAAACTTGCAAGACATATAATTATACATTTAAAATAACAATGATTAAGAGGTGCACTATATGGAAAACCTCTCATATAATTCATGAATTCAGTGACAGATGAATTATTAAATTTGTATCCTGCCTTTGATCGTACGTGATAGCAGTTACTTCACAAAATAATTTATTGCTCCATTTTTAGAGCTCCTGCACGCAGCGCTCACTTCAGACCGTTCTGATAAGCATTATTTATTTATTACGAATTATGTTTGTCAAAAACCCGCATAAAAAATTAAATTTACTAAGCAGATAACTCTTCCTAGAACTCTCGCATTAATTTTTCAGTTCAATAAATTGATTTTAAAAATCTCATTTAATTCTTTTCGATGAACATACCCACTTCATAATATACAATTTTAAAAGATGTTTGATCCAGTTTTATGGGTTAATTCGAGAGTGCACAGTTCCGACCCATTTAACAATTGTATCTGGTCCACTTTAAAAACAGCAGAAACAAAATTATACCAGTACCGCGAATAATGTTCATATAAAATACATAAATCGTTAAATAAATACCTTACATGCCAAGGAATTTTGTTGAAAATATTTAGACTACTTTTAAAAGAGGGAAAAGGAGCAAGAGAAAGAGAGGGAAAGAAAAATGTTTTAGACACAAATTGGAAGACGTTATTTTAATAACAAAACACTGTATTCAACTAAATTATTTTAATTTTATATCAAGGTCGTTGGAAATAATAATCGTTGTTCGTTGCTACGACATTCGTGCATAAATAAATAAATAAAAAGTGTACTAATGAAGAACTGAGAATATAGAAACTAGTGTATTTTTAACAGAGATTTTTTTTAAGAAAAGTAATATTGTAAGCAAGCTTATCAAATTTATATTTAAGTTGTTAAATCATTCAAATATTTTACTTTCAAGTTTTTTTATACTCTGAAGACCAAGGAAGAACACAAGAGTGTCAAAGAACAGGCGATTTAATAGTGAAAAAAAAAGTTTTGCCTGTTTTGAAATTGCGTTTACTCTGCTACTAGTCCAAAAAATACCGATAAGTTGTTGTTTAGACGCTCCGAGAAGTGACAATTAATATTCTTCAACCTAATTTATCATCAACAAATTTGCCACAAATAAGGGGCGCCAAGGTATCTCATTGTCAGTTATAAAAGTGCGGTATTTCTAAAAAGCCATATTAAATCGTATTATTCTAATACTGGCAAATTAGTAGGCGCAGCACAAAAACAAGAGGTCCTTATATTGCTAAATTGTCATAAAAAAACGTAGAGCTGAATCTTAATATTTTCCTATTTGGCCCAATGCAGAAAATTTTCGGCAACCATGTTTTAAGTAATAATTAATTTTCCTATGTCGTGTGTTACAACGCTATCGAGTATCGCTACGTTATCTTTAGTTTTTCAAGTACCTATCGGTGCTTTATCACACAATATTTTTTTGTGAAATATGCTACTACTTAACAAATTAGTAGCATGTTTATAACGCTTTGTTTAGCTATAGCTATAACATAAATGTAAAATTTATTTCTCTTTGTAATTAACCGATTCTATAGAAGATATAATTTAAATTTAAATATCTATCAGCTTAATTTCAACTGTTTCTAAATCTTTTTACAGTCATTAAGTTAAGCTTTTGCCAGATCTGATAATAAAAAATCTACTAAAAACATCAAAAATCGGTAAGAAAATTTGTTCGAAATACAACGCAACAACGCAATTGCCTTAAAATACGTCCTAAATAAATAACATCAACTTTATTACGAAACTTAACAGTAGAAACAATCTCGAAGGCAATGTTATTACTTATAAAGTGGGTACGCCGTAAACACTAATGAGTGTATTTTGAGAACTTTTAGTGCATTTTGTAAGTTTATAAAGAACGAGAAAATACTCCCCAATCCGTGGTAATAAATTCTAAACTTCTTTGCATGTTGCTGAAAATGTCAGTTAGTATAACCGGGAGCTACATTTGGCCTTATAAAACACATAAAGTAAGTATTATCAAACTGGACAAATAAAAACTTATGCAGACATTTTTATAACACGCCGTCGGCAAACTGATTGCAAATTTTGTTGGACCTATGAGCAGTCCACTCGACTCGAGGGACTTGAATAGAAAATATAAACGGCTTTTGTCAAGTTACATCATTCTACATAATCTAGGTTATAAAAAAAACTACTTTTTATGTAATTCTGTTAAATTGGTAATTGACAGGATAACTGATAACTATTACTTCTATTATTTAAGAAACGTCTCAGCGATTGCTGGATCTTATGTTTGATGTAGATTTTTGCTAGTATTTTGACTTTTTTAGTAAATGTTAGCTTTAAAATCTCATATACTATAAATAAACCTTGTCACAATTTCTAGCGTCAAAATGTAGGTTTGATTATAAAAAAAAGTGCATCCTTGCAACTGAAATTCTGACGTTATTTCTATTTTAGCACATGGTAAGCTTTGCGAGAGGCATCAGATAATTTTAATTTAAAATATACAGGGTGTCCCCATTATACACGGCAAAAAAGTATGTGCATATTCCTGAGTGAAAATGATGACCATTTGTCAAATATTTTGTTATCCGAAAATGCTTCCTTTCAAAGTTAGAGACTTCCAAAGTTGCAAGAAAAAAAATTCAAAAAATCGATTACGTCCTAGCCGTTTAAGCTAGAGCTATCAAACTTGGCCGAAATGTTTGGGTGTTTCCCATTGACTTTGTGGGATAATTAGAAAGAAAACACGTAATTGGTAGTAAAAAAAATATTTGAGGTGTATAAACAGAGTTTGTCGATGCATCTTTAGGGCTAATTTTCTCGAAAACGGCTACGTTTACAGCAAAAAACAAAGAGGGACGAATTTTTTCCTCTTAAGTCGTACTTTCTTATGGACGAATGACATTTTCAATTTTATTCCAGAGAAAAAAATTCTGAAGATGGTAAGCGGATGACCTGACTATAAATCATACTACCAATTACGTGTTTTCTTTCTAATTATCCCACAAAGTCAATGGGAAACACCCAAACATTTCGGCCAAGTTTGATAGCTCTAGCTTAAACGGCTAGGACGTAATCGATTTTTTGAATTTTTTTTCTTGCAACTTTGGAAGTCTGTAACTTTGAAAGGAAGCATTTTCGGATAACAAAATATTTGACAAATGGTCATCATTTTCACTCAGGAATATGCACATACTTTTTTGCCGTGTATAATGGGGACACCCTGTATAGTAGGTACTTAAAATTTTTGAATAAAACTCCGCTATAAAACACGTTGGTTAATGTAAAATAATGATTGTGCGTAATTAGTCGCCATTTTTTTTTCTTATAATTATTTATTAATAAATAACAATAAATTTCAATGTATCTACTCGCTATTTTTCCTCATTAAACATCGATTATTGCATTAGCAGCTCCTAACTCTGTCGGAATATTGTAACAACAACAATAACTATAATTAAAAAATTTCCAAATGATAAAGTACCTACCCTAGAATAAATATTTAATAGATGTAGGCTAAAACACTAAAAAGCACTAAACGGACAACAGCTATTAACGTCACTTCAATAATTCAATTAAATAGGAAGTAACGTGAAATACATTAATTCATAGCACTTAAACTTATCGGAATTATATCTCTATAAGCGTGTTTCATCGTAGTATGTACCTATTTTCTTGGAAAAATGCATAGATTGTACCTTTTCTACATACAATATACCTTTATTATAATGGCGTAATTGACTCAAATTATCTTGACCACATGAAAAAAGTTAATTCAGTTTGGGCTGTGTACTAAATCAACAACACGCTATATTATTACGTTCGAAGAAACTTTTAGTGCTTTGGACATTTTGTAGGACAAAAATAGAAAAAATAGCATTATGATTGTACTATAAATACGAACTCAAAATATAGAAGATTTAAATTTTTAATACTCATTTATGTTAAAATAAATATATAAATAGCAATCTTGATAGTTGCCATATAATGTCTTGAACATGTAAAAAAACAGACCCCCAAAATTTACCCAATATAAAACATTTAAAAGTGCCTATTTCTAAAACTCATAATCGTAAAGATTGATAAAACAGGTATATTTAATTCCAGTATTTGAATGTTTTTATTTATAATAGAACATTCATAAAATATTGTTTATTAATCAACCAATACTGTAGTAGGAGATACATTAATAAATAGGTATTATTAAAGATAACGTGAAAATAACCCAAAGGTAGGTATATTCTAAATGCTTAAAAAACGGATTTTTTGTTCGACTTTCAAGTTTTGGTCGAGTTTCAAAACGGGATTTTACTCGAATTTTTTGTTCCAGTTTCAAGTTTCTAGTACGTCAAACCGTTCGACGTTCGAGGGTCCACTGTACTTATCACTTCAAGAGCAAGAGAAAATTGTATGTTACACAAATACCAGCATGCCATATATTTTGGCATCTGTAAATCAATTTATACACATGTCTTTTATATTAATATGGGCCTAAATAAAAACAAATTAGGTTGTATAAATTAAGGTGTATTCATTTTAAACGTGAATATTTTAAATGAATTCATGTGCATTTATATTAAGATATCTCTTTCAGTAAGTGATGATTTTAGCTCTTTTCGTTCAAATATTTTCAAGAAGTGTAACAGTCGGTGCGACCGTTATAGCACTCAATTCCAAGTATTTAACTATAAAATAACACATGTACATAAAAAATTATTAGTTTATTTTACTTTTATTGCTTTTTCCGAAAACAGCTTCAAAATTAAAAATCTGCTTATTTCTGTGTACAATTATACTTTTTATTAATATAATTTTAAAATTTTAATGCTGCTATACGCCTCATATTTAAATTTGCTCAAAGTTGTCCTGGAAGTGTTCTTTTTTGTTTATTTTTTTGTTACTCTGGTATTTAAACTTTGCGCGTTATACTCGTATATAGCTGTTGTGCAAAATTGAAGAAATTAAATTTTTCTGGAGAGAGAAAACCATCAAAAATATTTTATCCTTATCCTTCCCATTCCTTCCTCTGTGTTTATTTTGCGTACGCTAACTATAACAAAAAAATAATCCAACACACAAACACCGTGTCCGATGTCGAAGATTCTTTCTATCCCACTGCTTGCGTCTAAAGCAGACTTGAACTAGAGAATTGGCACACAGCCGTAAATAAAGAGTGTAGTTTAAGCGAGCAATGTAATTTTATAATTTTCCCCTTATTTCGTCACAAATTACTCTGGGAGCATGTTTAGCAGTCTACTTTAGTTTGATCGTGGCGGCTGTGACGACAACAATGTCCCGCGGTTCATTTGTTTAATCGCGCGAAAATTTTACAAAATATGTCAACACTAGTAAATTCTGTAAGTATCCGTTTTGAGGTTATGTTCACATTCGCGTGTGTTAAGTAAGTAGGTATAACGTATCAAGAGAAACACGTGAAAGCAAAGCAAAAAGATATGAAGATATCAAGTTGTTAATATTATTTAACGTTTTTGCATAAATTTTTATCGCGCTTTTGTAGGCAGACTTCCCTTGACCTTAGAAACTAAAAAATGGCTAATTTATTTTTAATGCGCTGACATAACAAGATAAAAAAGTTCATTACGGTACGAATATTAAGAACATTAAAAACGTAAAACCTCTGAAACGAAACCATAAAGTAAGCAACCGTAATATATCTATGCACCGAGACTATAATTGTTAGTTACAAAGTGCCTCTAGCAAGATGGCGCCAAAAACGAAACAAAACAACAACGAAATCCACCCGAGCGCCCCTGGTGGTGTATACAGTGAACTAATGATTAACTAAACGTTAAAACCAGTGTTTAATTATTACTTATAAAGTAGGCTACTGCTATTCGGGGGGTGTGTATAAAACTTATACCTACTGTTCGGACGACGACCAAAATATATTTTAGGGTAATTTTTAATTATTACCTTCGTTAATTTTTAATTGTAGTTTGTCAAATGTTCGACTTGGTTACGTCCGTAGATTAATGTAAAGTTTATAATGAATAGCTTCGAAGCGAAAAGTCAAAGGTTTTACTTGACGTTATATACCCATTTTTACCTCCATGTATACGTCACTACACTACAATTTAAAAATGCGGCATAATATGTATCGTCCCTTAATATTTCATGTAACTTTGAGAGGTATACGTATAAGTATAACAAAAATAAAAATAAAAATTGATAATTGCGTTTGTTTTGGTATTTTCTACACATTTAAAAATAAAAACAAAGCCTAACAACTAATTTTAAATAATTTTAAACAATTTGCTAAGAACAAAACGGTTACCTGATGAAATCAGTAAGCACTTCTGCCTGTAACAATAGTTTCTTTATACTAGTATGGCGAAAATAAAAATGGCAAATAGAGCTTTTATAACAGAAAAACACGTTGAGAAAATAAAAATAAAGTAAATTACAACTTATTTTATTCTTGAGAATCATTTAAGAATAATTTCTAGGCTCTGTTCTTTTCATTGATAGATTTCTTATTTATTTATTTATTTATTCGCATAAACATAAAGGACAAGTAATTTGGTACTGAACCAAGTATAGTAACTACTTTATAAATTTTGGCACAACATAGCAACGCTTATTAACTGTTTATAAATTATAGTTTATAAATTCATTTCTAAGATGCCTAAATATTAAAACAATTTTTAATATTTCATAACAAAATCAATTCATTAAATTATAAACAGTTTCAAGATTATCTAGCTTAAGTATTTTTAACTACCTATATTCCTTTTTTGAACAGTTTCAATGTCTGTTTATCGGTTTATATTTTATATCGTACCTGTACTGTGGGTCCAAGTAATATTTAAATATTACCTCATCTGAAGTATGTAGTTACTATTATTGTAGTAATGATAAAAGCTAGAACAAGTATATTAGTGAACAAGCATTTTAAGACGGTTTGATAGAAAAAAATATCTTAAGCCGGTAATAATTGATAATTAGCTTCGTAAAATGTAAAAGTATTTATTTACTCACAGTGTTTTTATAATTATATTCGTATAAAAACGAAGTTTTAAAAAATATTTTTCCAAAATGTACTAAATGGAAAACTTGAAGTGTTCTGGGACATTCTGAAGCAGATTGTTTTTTTTTTTACTTAATTTTACTTATTTTACGTTGACCTGTCCTAAAAATACGTTATTTCTTTCCATTCGGAGCAATTTAAAAGAGCATATGTATTTATTTTAATGTGAATTTTTGTTGCTTAGAAGATGAAGGATTAAAGTCGTTAAAAAATACGATCATAATAACATTAAAAAAACCCTCAACGCCTTTTCGCTGTCGTTCAGCTTAAAATTCTAAATACAGAGGGCGCCTATTTACAAGAGGCATTAGTGTTGAAAAACCTTAATTAAATAATAACATAAAATACGTTTTGTTTTAATTGCCAGAGATATGTACGATCCAGTTTTATTATTGCGCCACTAAAAATCAAAAAGCGGCGCCGCGTTTGCTCGTACAAAATACAAATTTGGCCTAAAATAATAGAGCGGGTCCGTGCGGTTTGAGCCCCTGGGCCAGGGCAGCTAACTCACCGCCGTGCAACAGACAGATAATTATTACTTATGTACCGCCGTCTACGGTGTACGTGTGTTATTATATATTTTTTATGCCGGAAACGATGGGCATTTGGTTTCTGTAAATGTGACTGAATTTTTATTGTTTTAAGGGTTTCGCCTTGTTTGGAAATGCTCAGATGTCATGAGACGACAGTGGGGTGTTCGGTCGTTAGCTTTCTGAAAAATAAAGGCCGGTGGATGTCTTATAAAATAATGTTTTTTGCCCTCCGCCAGGTTATTATTATTCGATGTTGTTTTTACTCGACAAACGATACACAATTTTATGTTCAATGGAAATAAGTTTTACTACCACATAAAATAAAATTCTAGAACTGATAATTTGCGTAAAATGAACGTTAACAAGTTACTGGAATTATACGCTTATCTCTACGTAATTGTATTTTAATAAGATCTAAAAGTAATTTTTCTGCATTAACTGTGTGATAAGGAATATTACAATATTTTAAAGTTTATGGTTGATTTATTTAAATTACCAAGTAATTGTGTCCATTAGAGGGATGAATTGTAGAATACAAACAAATATTAAAGGAATATACATTTACTATAGTATTTATTAGACTGATGCACATTTACTTCAGTTTATTTTATTTTTAGCTGTTCTGTTTGTGTGGCGTTGCTGAATTTGTTTCACACTGTCATTTCATTTTATTATATCTGATAACCACTTTAAATGTTTTGATTTTGTTATAAAACAGTATCTAAAAATTCAGGATTTGTTATTTGCTTGATTGATAGTTTACAAAGAACATTTTAGTGAAATATTTTTTATATTGGTGCTGTTTTGTAATGCGATGAATAAGTCAATGCAGTATAAAGCTTAATGACGTTGAAATAATAATACAATAGGTATAACTACAAAAATTATTTGACTGGGGTCAATTTGAATAATTAAGTGTAGTTTAGCCTTTTTAACTTACAGTTTTTTTTGCCTTTGTTTTCTCATTTTTAATTTGATTTTTAAGTAATATTGTTACGAGTTTTGCCAGTTAAGTGACATAAAAATATAAACATTTACAACAACCACTTCTATTTAGACTGAGACCTTTTACCGTCGGACAGCGTGTTCCTTGCAATACAATGATCAATTTCACAATTAATCTCATCACGATGATTTGTGAACAAGAAATCTTAATTTTTAATTTGTTTTCCTACTGCATTTCTTGATCACTGCTGTTTTTCTCGTAACATAAAACAGTAATGTGTTAACTCATGACACGATTTATTTTTACTGACCGATAATTTTATAGATTGAGAGGAAATATTACTTTAAAATGTACAATAGTGATTAAGGTTTCCTACTTTTATTTTATTTAGCAAAGGGTATTTTGGTTATATCATTAGATGAATGTTTTTAGAAATACAAGTTGTATAATTTTGTAAGTTTAATATAAATAATACGCTTTTAATTAAGTACCTACAGTTATTATGCTCAGGATCTAAAAAATGCGTCTGTTATTTTATTTTTAGTCGCAATAAATATCTTAAATTAATATCGAACATACTAACGTTAACTATATTATTTTCAATCGTTAAAAAAAACCTTATTTCATGCTCGTGGACATCAACACTTAAAACAGAAATTTGCCTCGACCTTATATTTTGTATTAATTTTTACGTAAAGGTATTGTTGTCATGAAAAATGTCTTCTGGAAATTTTATCAGTTTGTCCATTCTGAATAGGTAATATTTCACTATTCCTGCCCATTCATGTGAACATATGAAAACTTCAGAATATTTACAACTAATTTTTGTTGAACAAATGAACACAGTTTTATGTATGTTTTGTTTGAAATTCTTGTTTTACAAAAAAAACTGTTTGTGCTTTAACCGACTTTTGACCTTTGCACCCTTAACTTATTAAAATTCTGTGGTTTATAGATTTTTAATAAAAATATTGTGTACAGTAAAATATCCTCATACCTTGCAAGCAATAAATTCGTATTTGGAATTATAATAACTTCTGTGGTTTCGTTTTTAATTTAATATTGTATTGACCACGACGTCTGTTGTTTAACCTCCACATACACACAGGCTATAAGAAGTAGCTGCAGCGTCGGTGTGATAGGATATTTTAAAACCTGTTAATATTTTACAATACATTGGGATCACAATAAATAATTTTAATGTAAAATTCTTTAGCAGTTAAATCTCTGTGTGAAAATACATTAAAGTACACTGCATTTACTATTGATTGAACAGGTTAAACGGGTAAAACGAAATCCCGGATTAACGAGTTTTTAGTTAACGCAAATGTATTGATTAATCAAAAATATATTAGGAAAAGTGCGGAACAAACTTACTGCATACTATGAAGACAAAATTGTCATGCCAGCAAACGTTTTTGAATTTTTTTAAGAACTGTGTATTGCTTATCCGTTTTCCGTTCAACCGATACCAGTAAGTCGGAAATCTGCTTCATATGCACTAAAAATGTCATCACTTTTCATTATTTTACGAATAATTAGGAAATCATAAGTTTTAATTGCGACTTACGATAATCAATTTTAATTGGTTTGTAGTTAGTTGTCAGGTTCGACTTTTAATGGTTGTTTGTTAATTAAAAGAAGTTGTCGATAACTCTGTGCTAAATGTTTCCATAGTTAAATATTATTTTAATGTAGATAATTTAATTTCTAATACAGCGATCAAATAATGCGCTTGTTGAAAGAAATATTTCGCATATAAATAGTTAACGTAAAATGTATTGTCACTGCAGATTAAAAAAAAAAAAAAATCACTGGTTGTAGGTGTTCTTACTAATTAATACTAATCAATTATCAATTACTGCATTGTTTGATCTTGTGAAAAATTGTTTGTTGATTATATTTATTATTTTGTGATTGTCACGTGTGCTGCAATTGTAAATTGTAACATATTCAACCAAAGAACATCAATTCTTCAATAATCCTCTGAAAAATTCTTAAATACTTACAAACGTAATATGCGAATATGTTCTTTTATTAATTTAAAACGGGATTATTTTAAGTACTCAAAAATATACCAATCAATAGTGTTATTGCGCTCTAGGCCAAAACATTTCTCCACATTATGTAAAAACGCTACAACATTTATTTATTTCTTAAATAAACCTTTATAAAATACCAATCACATATTTTCACGGTACTAAACTACTTTTCGTTTAAAGCGAATGACCAAAGCGAAATGTTTATTTTATTATTATATTAGTAAGTGCAATGGTAATTTATTATTCACAATTAGTGATGATGCTATTATATTTTAGCTGTTGCAGTTAAAAACCTAAGGGAGGTTGAGCGCTTCCACAGACTTGTTCCTTTGTGTTCGATTAAATCTTCTAACCGTAAATGAATTCTTAAACAACATGTGTAAGCCCACACAGTTTTCGTATTTTTTTACGAATAAATTAGAGATATTTTTGACATAGTTTCGATAAATCTTATTCAGAAATCTCCTCATTGAGTATTCATAGATGTGATATGAGATCTACACTTGGTCAGGTGAACATTGTGTTAATATCGCCATACTACCACCTTTAGTACTTCACTGATCGTTTGCAATAAAATGGAGGCGTGGTAGAAATATATTAACAAAATTTATTGTCTGTCAAAACTTACTGAATACTTTGCGATAAAAATAAAAAGCATGTTTTTAAAATAAGAGGATAGCAAAAATGTGGAAAATAACATGCTTTAATCTTGTTATGAAGTTTAAATATAGCAATTTGTACTTAACTTTATAAAATAAAAATTGCCACTGAAAAATGAAAAGTATCTACACTGGCGCGTGTTGTGCTAGAATCCTAAGCGTTATTATCTTCATTATATTGTTGTCGGAAATATGATTAAGCTTGATATATTGAAACTTGGTTTTTATTCATTTTTAATCGTACAAATCCATTAACCAGATTTGCTTTTTACAGTCCTTACACACTGTGGTAAGAATTGTTCCGCTGTATTAGTTTAAAATACAAAATTAGGTTATTACAGCACACATTTTGTGCATTTGATATACCGGGTGTAAATGAAGTGTGGTACACCCTCTTTTTTTTCTTTAGTTTTGATTTTAGATGAATAAAATTTTAGACATATGATATGTGCAAAAAACCGGGCTCTTTGAGCCGTTGCACACATTTGTTTCACTTCCGGTTTCACCGGAAATGACCCCAACTTTGTTATTTTAAATAGAACACCCTGTATATTGCATGGTTCCATTTAAAAAAATTGACTTTTTATCAAAAAACCGATTCCGCAACCTTCAAAGCCGATTAAAGTAACCTAAATGTCATTTAAAATTTACAATATCGTTTTTTGGACAATTGTTGACATAATAAAAATCAATTTGTGCAGGTCACGGCACCCTTAATAAAAAACTAAATTTTGGTTAAAAAAAATTTTGAGGTTATAAAAATTAACCAAAATAGTGCAATTTTATCCAAAATCGCTTCCTCTTTCCAAAAATGTAAAAATATACAGGGTGTTCCATTAAAAATAACAAAGTTGGGGTCATTTCCGGTGAAACCGGAAGTGAAACAAATGTGTGCAACGGCTCAAAGAGCCCGGTTTTTTGCACATATCATATGTCTAAAATTGTATTCATCTAAAATCAAAACTAAAGAAAAAAAGGGGGTGTACCACACTTCATTTACACCCGGTATGTTAATTCAATTTTGGTGCAATCAGATATAATTTCATGGTTTTGCTTTGTTAAATACATTGAATTACATAAAAAAAGACAGATAGAAAATCAGCTTTATCCCAAAATCTTCTTGTATTTATGTAGCATATTTATCTCTAACTGCCAGGAGCTATTTTTTATTATTTCCGCGGAGGTGGTCCCCTTTCGGGTTCCTGTACTGCGACCTGTTGGTCTATTGTACCCTCTGGTGATAGCCACTTAAAGAAGTCCTGTGTTTTTGAAAAACTCCAGGATTTTCTTTAAGGGTGTTTTTCTTAGCTCTTCTTGGTTGGCTTTTTCCATCCCTAGAAGTCTGCGCCGATAGGGTGTGAATCCTTCACACTGGCATATTACGTGCAGAGGAGTTTCTTCTTCTTCACCACATCCTCTACATATATCGGTCTCAGAGAGCCCTATTATGTAGAAGTGTTTGTTTAACCCACAGTGCCCTGTGACAAGCCCTGTGGCTGCTCTGATGTCTGCTCTGCTCATCCTGAGCATTTCTTCTGTCTTCTCTTTGGAGACCATTGACAGGATAGCCTTGGAATGGGCTTGTCCTGCAACTTTTTTCTAATGAGCATTATGCCCTTGTGTTAATATGTCAGTAAGAGCTAGCAAAGAAACCAAAACGAAATAACGATATTTAAAGAAATTTTTATAAAATCGAAATTATACTTTTTTGGTACCAAAGTAAAGTAAGTGGTAAACAAAGTAAATAATTATTTTACTAATTTATTGTGTTATTTATTCATATTACATAACTATATCTTTTAAACGTTCATGTACCAGAAAAGATTTTATTAGTTTTCTTAAACTTTAATTTCGTAAAAACAATTTTTAGGCACAGTATTTTTTTAAACAGAAATGCATTATCAAGTCAATTTTTTATTAAATCGGTTATTCATTATAAAGTTTAAGATAGATCCCACTGATTGTGAGTAAAAAATAAGTAAGCAAAATAAAATGATCTATTTTTGACAGAGCTGTTCATTTGCACGTGTTTTTAAACTCATAGTTAACCCTTTGCGGTCCAACGTCGGGGTGCCCCCGCCGGCATATTTTAACGCCTGCATTTCAAGGTCGACTGACGTCATTATAACTGCCGCTCATTTTCATTTTAAAACTAGAAACCTGTAGCTATATGTATAAGGGACTGTTATCAGTAGATGTCGCTGCCAAAAAAAAATAATTATTTAGTTATAACTAATTTCGGAAAATTAACTGGTAGAATTTTGCTATAATTAATCGGACCGCAAAGGGTTAAAGATAAATACTGAATTACAATTATTACCGTTATTCTACTTTAAATCGCTACACAAAAAAATACGTTGAAAAAACGCGAGAACAATAATAAACACGAGATTTTGTTGGTCCTTAAGTCCCTGAAGAATTTTTTTACTTTTAAAATCGAATTTCTTAAACTTACAACTCTCTGTAATATTTTGGAATGAGGTTATGTTTAAGCATGTCCAATATTATTTACATTTGTAAAACATTGTTTTTGTATTAACATAATTTAACAGAAAATTTAAAACTATAAACGGTAACTGCTATGTAACAAAATAGTTCAAGTAATGTAATTTTTCTTGTTATTGTGTTTTGTATATCTATTTTTGTAACAAACAAATATGTACTTATTATTTTTTCATACTTGAAAAAGTATCGGTTTTACTGCATAATATACATAAAGGTGGGTTAGATTCATTAATAATAAAATTACGCACTTGAACTATTTTGTACTCGCATAATCGCAACAATATTTAATTCAGACTTGACTTACTTGTAAGTAATAAATAAATGTACATTTTTGTGTCGTTCATATTTTAAAGCGTATGTATTTTAATATACTGACCTTTTTGCAAACTAATAACCTTATCTACTTAATTACTCGGCGATGTTTTCTAATATAAACCTCCCATAGTTGATTCGCTCTAAAGGCAAAAAAGCTATATGGATTTATTGGACATAAATTATATAACATGTAACTTGTTAATAAATTCTGTATGGAAGACCCATAAATTGGCTAACATAGTGAACTTTAAACAGGGGTTTGGAGCGGAGCGCGGAGCTGGAGCGCGGAGCAGTGGAGCAATGGGTTTTTGCCCGGAGCGGGAGCGGAGCCCGGAGCAAAGAATTTTGATTGCTCCACTGCTCCACTTTACTATTATAAACTACTTTTTTTTTTTTTTTAATGAATTATTCTCATGGGTATAGTATTTAAAAAAATTATAAATAAACTAGATTTGATTTTTTTGAAGTAAAATTATTATAATGTAACTTTTCTGAATACAAATTAATTTTCATTATTTTGTATTTGAATTTTGAAAAATTTTAAAGAACTTTTTTTTCTTTTTTTAACTTTTGAAGATCAATAATTTGTTCATTTATTTAACTTCACTTGTTTCTTAGGGTCAAATATTGTAATTTTTGGTCCATTTCCACATATCTTATAAAATTTTAGCTTTGTTTTTAAAAACAAATTTTTAAATAAAAAACTTATTTTATTATTATTGGAGCTGGAGCAGGGATCTTGATGCCGGAGCGGAGCTGGAGCGGAGCAGCTAAAAAATTGGACTGCTCCAAACCCCTGCTTTAAAACACGGTTATTTTATGCCCTCATAATATGTGTTTTAGTAAAAATGTCCCTGATATACGTCAAATTCACAAGGCAGTTAAACAAAAAGTTTTAAATAAAAAATACAAAAAATAGGTTATGCCTTGCAAATGGAGAAACTCATATTTTACTTACAATATAATTTAGGAGCACTAGATTGTGCTTCCTTATGAATTATTGTATGTTTTGTTTTTTTGTATCAATAAATAGCCACATTACAGTAAATTAATTTTTTTAAATATATCAATTATTGGCTGAATTAAATTTAATAAGAACCGATTAATCGACTAAAATACCGATTACTAATTAATCGGCAAAAGAGTCGAGTACCGATTATCCATCGATTAATCGGTGCTTCCCTAAAGAAAACCATGTTTTTATGATATTTAGCCTACAAATATAATTTAAATTATTTTGGTTTACTACAAAACTAACAGTAATGGGGTATGCATATACAGGGCCTACTAGAAAGGGGGTCTCGAGGGGCTGCATCCCCGGGCCCCCAACCTGAGGGGCCGCCAAATTTTGTGTTTTTGTTGTTTAATATACATTTTAACGGCAAAGTGCAAATGAACAGCAAAGAAAGTGGCCACGTTTTTATTTTGCTCTCATCATAAAAACAGATTTTTTCAATCACTAGGGGTCCACTCATACCTCTAGGAGGCCCTTTGTATGTAGATACACAAACAAATTATGACATAATCAAATGATCATTTTAAACAAACAGAAATAGTAAGTCGAATTTTAGGAATCAAATCAGACACAAAATAAAGCTAAAACTTTTGATGATTTACAAATGTTTGAAAAAGTGCTGATGAATCAAATGATTCCCGGCATAATTCAAAATAAATTTCATCATTTCATCATTTTATAAAGAAATACAAATTATAGTAACTGCAAATCATTTGCAAAACGTTCTGCAATATATGTATTATACAGCAGTATTGATCAATCAAAATAGGTGTAAATTGTAAAGTAATCGTTGGTTCTGCTACTGTATCATTCTACATTACACTGCAGTATCTAGCTTTCAGTTTAACGCTGTAATTTATATTTACTTCTCATTTTTAATCTACGCCAATTCAATCACATTCAGGCACTCAACTCACATCGGATATCACTGCATTACACGATTGAAATTACGGGTGGCAGAAATGCCTTATTGGGAAATGCATCAATGTAATCTATTGCGCTATATGTGTGTAAAATTACACGCAATTCAGCTGTTAAAAGATTATGTTATCTAGAGAGAATGATTTTTTTAATAACATTATGTTAAATTAGTGTTATTTGAATCATTTTTAGCACTAAACTTGTAATATTTATTCAGGCAAGGTAAATGCACTAAGGAAATTAAAATTGATTGGATGTCTTCGTGTTTTATTTATTAAATTTCAGGAGTAAGCGTAAGTCTGCGTTTTCATTACAAGCGTATTCGCGCGAATGAGCTTCGCGCGTACGCGTCCGTATTCGCGCGACTGAAACAAACCAATGCAAGCATATAAGAGCGGTTACACTACAAGCGAGAATTCGCTCGAAACCACTCTCATATGCTTGCATTGGTTTCTTTGATTCGCGCGTATACGGTAGCATACGCGCGCAGCCCATCGCGCGAATACGGCTGTACTGTAACCGCAGCCTAAGCTGTTTGTTGCATTATAATGAATAAACGCTTATCAGATATTTTCATCTGTCATAAATGACTTAGCGTTATTTATGTTTGCTTTTTTATCGCGATAATGGAGTGCTTAAGAAATTAAATTATTAAATGCACGCGGTGGCAGAATATGAAACAACATGCCCTGGATTTTATGAATTAGTTAGTAACTTAACCTAATAGTATTACGAATTCACTTAATTATTAAAGTCTGATGCAGTCACGTTATTTAGATGTGAAAAAGAACAGGACACTCGACGTTGCCCGTGTTTTGCCGTTCGTTTAAAACAATGAAACATGACAGTGATAGTTGCATTGAAAAACAAACTGCAGTATTGAGTGTAACATGCACGTTCTTCGTAGAAATGTTTTAGATGTTTCGCTTTAAACGAAGCAAACGTCATTTCGTTCTAACAAATTGATTTAAATGGTTGCAGAAATTTATATACATAAATATTTGAAGTTATGAGTAAGAACAGATTTTAAATAGCATAGTATTGTAAATACGACATTTAGATACAATTGTGTGTTATTTTAAACAATCTAAATACATTCAGAATAAGATGGATAGGCTACATGTAGTAAATACGTATGCATTGTATATGTATCACTACCACTTCGATTAATTTGTTTGTTTTTATAAATAACCTTTTCAAACTTTATACGAGTGTAAACAATTTCAGGACCAACCTTTTTACTTTAGTTTTGTTTTTAGACAAATCAACTTTTGGACATATATTTGCGAAAAACCAATTTAACTGTACACATGTACAGTTTATATATCACTTCCAGTTTTGCAGGAAATCACCCTAACTTTGTTATTTCAAATGAAGCGCTCTGTATATTTTTTAATTTTTGTTAAAAGAATTTTGGTCAATGTTTATAACCTGAAATAATTTTTTGACCAAAATTTATTTTTGTATTGCCTTAAGCTGCATAAGTTATGGCAACAAGTGTACCTACAAAAAACGTTTTTTAAATTTTAATTGACATTTTGGTTACTTTAGTCGGCTTTAAAGGCTTTTTTTTTTTTAGACAAAAATGTTTTGGCGAATTTTACCAATAACTTGGTATTTTTGTTAGGATTTAGTTATAAACTTGCACTCAATGTAAACTGTTTATTTAACAAAACTTTAATTATTTTAATACTTTTTTGTTGTTCCTAGAAGTTATATTTAATTTTCATGTTATAATTATTAGTAAAGATAAAAACCAATGGTGTAAAAATATATTTGAAATTTTGATGCATCCCAAATAAGTGTAAAATTTGATAGTAAATTTATATGTTCTTATCTTGTCAGCCCGTAAACAATTTAATTTTTTATGACAATAAAATTTCTGAGGATTTTGTTAAAATGTGTAAGGTAGCAATAAGCAGCTTTTTATTTTAGATTTTAAATATCGTCTAATTTTAAATTTAAAGTATCATATTTACACACAGAAATTATCTTAATAGTCGAATGATATTTGACATTTTTCTCGAAAAAATTGTTATCGATAGTTAAAATGTTTAATTTACAATCTGATTTTGTCTAAAAACTGTACTTGTGTGTTATCTAAAATAAAATTGTTGTTTTGAATAAAAGTTTCGGACATAGTTTTATGTCATTATTTGCAGCTTTTTCCTAATAAGTATGATAAAAGATTTTATGGTGTTGTTGGTAAAAATAAACAATTTGACTTAAAGGTGTATATTGTATAATCGATAATTCACAAATCCCATTGTATTATATTATGTGATGCTTTTCACCAGGACATTGCATAAGATTAGTCAGGCAACCCAAGTAACATCAAGAGTGTAAATGAAGGTGGTCGGTCACTAATTATTATTAGTTCCTGAATCCCCAAAACCGAACAGCACTTTGTGCATAAAGAATACCAAGTTGCGGCTCTGAGTGCCAAATAGGATCCCAAAAAAGACCTACTTTATTGTACGATTGCTAAGAACTAATGCTGTATTCAATTTATTTTATTTAAACAGTAACAACGTTTTTCTCTACTCCGAAAATTATATTGACAACCCATGCAAGATATGTTTATAATAATATTCGGTTAAAAAATCTGATTTTAATTTTTGATTAAACCCTAAATCTCCCATTTAAATGCTCTTGAAATCACTTATCTTAGTATACATTTTACAAGAAACTTTTTAGTTGGCTTTGACATGAATCGAAAGCTTATTTTTTGCGCTTTTCAAAAATATATAATTTGCTTATGGTTGCCATTTAAAATAAGAAAGTTAGGTGTAATATATCGGTATTTTGGCTATATTTCGAAAATGAATTTCTCCCCAAAAAAATTAATCGAGACTACGTAATTAGTTTTTTTCTATCTCTGATAATAACCGAGATACCCTGTAGGGGCATCGAAAATAGGCCACCCTGTACAAAAGCAACATTATTATAAAATTTTGCATGCGTTTTTCTACCTTCAATTATGTACATTACATTGGTGTGACAATAATGTCTGAAAAGCTATCATTATTTTATTGTGAAACTTGGCCTACTTTAAGTCAGGGTCATTACTAATGTTGCAAATAACTTGTTATTATACCATGATATGCGATAATTATTGCTTTAAACAATACTTCTATCGAAAATAAGAATAAAATATGGATAGACTCTAAATATGTTAAACAGAATTGAAGTTTATTCAGTTTTTTATTTATGTAGGTAAAAAATATGGTTGCAACATTAGTACCTACCTTGTTGGTATTCAATATGTCAAATTTATAACAGCGAACGATATACCCAACAATCAACTTTTTTAAATTGTTTTAACTATTTGCGAAAATATATTTTCTGAAAAATAAATACAAAAAACCCAACTTATAAACTTTTTATGGTATAAACATTTTGTATGTGTCACTAGATGCCGTCGTTCGATATTTAAATAATTATGAAGTATTATAACACTTCATAATAAAAATTAATTTCGCTGAAAATCTATTGAAATAAATTTAATTGCACAGGATGTATGTGCATTGCACGCATTACAATTCATCAACTTTATTACTTCGTTACTTTAAGCAGTAAAATGTTTCATATGCAATTAGAAGTTTTAAAACTAATAGTAATTGTAGTTCTCAATGCCTTTATCTAAGAGAGAAAGAAAGGAGAGAGAGACGGAGTTCTTGTACATCGGGTTTTTAAATAAAATTCGTTTCGTTTTTAAGCAAAGAGCTCTCGAGGATACAAGTTTATTTATAGTATTTTATTAATTGCTCAATTATAAATAAATAAATTTTACGTTATAACATGGTTGGGTAAAAATCATATGCGCTTAAACCCTTTTTCAAATCGTAATAAATTAGAATTCGAAAATACTCTTGGGTTAGCTTAATCTTTTCACTTCTTTTATGGAATTAATAAAATAGAGTCCAACCCACTTCTCTTTGACAAGGAATCCTCGAATGCTACATAAATATTTAAATAATATGAAGGTCCGGATTTTATTTTTTACGGCCGCCTTGTTTTTAAGTATCAATAAATTCAGCTGTTGCTTGATTATAAATTGCATTTTTAATATAGAAACTGTAGTTAGCTTTGAAATTAAAGTGCTATTTTTTTAACGCACATTCAATGATAGTTTCAAAATTTTGCATTTCAAAACTATACAATTAATAAAAATATTGTTAAAAAATGGAATGCTCAAACAGAAAAAACTTCAGTAGTGTAGTTTAAAAAAAAACATGTAACTGATGTCAAAAGTTATAATTATTGCTTGGTCTTTCTATGCACCTAAAAGGCAACCGCCCGGATAATATGCAACCCTTGTACCCTCGGTTGGCGCCTTTTAATGGCTATTGTTTTACAATATATCTGTCAATAGTTACAGCAAACAGAGTTTAACAAAATAGGACGTATTTGCTATAGCCTGAATATAATTTTTATAAATGACAGTACTATTTTGTTTTTCATTTAAACATCTTGGTATTGTTATATTTTAACGGTGCCAATCAATTTTATTTTAAATGTAACAGTTACATAAATTATTTTACTAATTCATATTAAAAAGTATTTTAATGCGATCAAATAATATTTGTTGGTATGGTATAAAAAAAAAACTTTTTAAAATATGTGACTACACAATATTTTATGAAATAAATGAAAATTTCAAAAATGCTTTACAAATGTATACCTACAGGTTGAGTCACGACGGACGTCCCGGAGTTCTATGGCGAAACGGCATATGTTCTCCAACTTCTGTCGCAGTTAGATTATGCAAGCCAATAAGGGCTACATTTTAAAAATATTTCCAAACATATCTACAGGGTGCTCGAAAAAAGAGTGGCATATCAAAGTAATACTTTTTCGTAGGTTTATTTATTTACTTTAAAAAATGTATAAGGTTATATGGGTCTAAAGTTAACTCTTTTCGTGAAAAATCTCGATTTAAACGTAAGAATGGTAAAACTACATCTTCATTATAAAAAAAAAGTCAAAAATGTGTAGGCAAAAGATACTATACCGCTGTGTACCTTAACACCGGACATAAACTCAGTCAAAATTTATTGGGTAAATTAAATAAAAGAAATTGAGAAAACTAATAGTCAATGACAAATTAGCTCCACATGTTTCCTTGTGGAAAAATTTTATTAAAATTTCACATTTTATAGAGAAAAGTATGGCCTTTAAAATGTATCCAATAATTTCATAATAAAAAAGTTTTTTTCACATCAAAAAAATTTAAAATTGACTACTCTTACCCACACTAAGTGTATGTAGTCCCTTAAGGAAATAGGTTTTTTTTATATTTTTGTTAATATTTGAAGTAAAATATTTTTGATGTGCCATCACTTTTTGACATGTAGGACGAGCCGACACTGAACTATATGATGAAGTATTTGAAGTCAAGTCAAAGGTCACAGATGATTTTTTATGCCCATTGCCACCATAACAATTACCAACCTAATGAAAAAAATAAACATTATCACTCACACCATAGTAGTCTTAGTAATGACTTGCGTTATTAAATCGCTTTTACCCTGTTTTTATTAGATTTTTGTAAATATTGATTGCAATTGTAAAAGTAAATTATACAGTTTTGCTAAAAAATTAATAGGAAACTCAATATTTGTAACTGTTTAATTTTTTATTGCCAATGCCTTTTTCTTATACATTAATGAACAGCGTGTAAGTATGTGCAGTAACATTATTGAAGACAACAATTTAAAAAAAAATTAGCAAAAAATAGTAAATTTTATTGATATAACAACTGTTATTGAAAAATAGCAGCGTACTAATAATCGTAATTTTTAGTTATGTGCCTCGATAACAACATTATAGAGCAATATTTAAATTCAGACTAACCAATTTCAATTTTCTTTTGTGTACTTTACGGAATTGTTGAACGTGCATTCATTTTATTAGGAAAACTAACATTGATCGCGTTTTACGTCTTGCACGCTCTTGTGGCAGGAAAAGGATCTAAAAGGAGTCATGGTTTCCGGTTTAGCAACCCCTGAGAATTAAATAAGTTCTGGCACGACATTTTGCCATCATACTGATGCCTTAGGACTATATACAACTTTAATGTGGATTGATTTATTAAATTAGAACTCCAGAAATGATTAAAATAGGTTATTAATTTTTTGTAAATTGATTTGAAACTTAAGCAAGTTTTTGGTGCCTAATTTTTTGTTTTGTTTGTAACGATTTTTGATTGCATAAAAATCTGTGCCAAGATTGTCATTAACGATTAGCAGCAAAGTGAAATTTTCCAGTTATGTAATATGTAACGGTTCGTGTTTATCAATTTATCTAAAAATGTATTCAATGTCCCGTTTCAATATAAAAACTTGATTTAGTTTAAACTGGGTGAAAGAATATATGTGTAAAGTTTTATATCAAAATTATTTTTTGTTGATCAGCTTAGAACATAATTTTTATAATAAGTTATATGATGACTAACATTTTCATTTGTACCACTTTATACGAATCAGGGAAAAGATAAAATTATAACCCTCTTGTTCTTTTTTCAATTAATTTAATTCGCGGTTGTATTTCTTCATAATTAAGTTCACAATATTACATTACCCTCATAATTTACAATATTTCGCGATCCCGTAAAATATAAATTTTAGGTATAAAACAGGCTGAATGTTTTTGAAGAACAGTTACATTTTCTATACGATTGTGTAAAAAAATATGGGGTGTTGTATTTAAGAAAAGTGATTGATCGATGTTTAAATTTTCAAAAGTTTGACAAAGCGTAAAAAACGCCCTTTATAATATTTTAAAAATGTACCTAAATAGTGCAAAGTGTTATTAAATTTATTGTCAATTTCTACTGTTTTCTTAAAGGTTTTAAATGTTGAAGATTTTTGAAAGCGTTGTATCACTCATGAAAATGTAAATTTCTCGAAAACGTTGATTTAAGAGTCATATAACTTAGTTTTTTTTTAAGCAAATGTAATGAAAAAACCATAAATATAAAAATATGTAGCGTTCTATTTCAAATTTTAGAGTTTAAGTCCTCTCCGGTTCAATAGAAAATAGTATTGCAACCTCAATATTTTCATCAAATGCGCAACATATGATAACGGTCAGATACCAAATTTGATTGTAATATCTACAATAGTATTCTAGATATTTCTGTTTCCATATTTTTGAGAAGCACTGTAGGTATAAAAAGGATGGTAAAATTTTTATTTTCTGGTAAAAAAAATCACAAACATTTTATTTGGGAGTGCCGTTATTTTAACTACTTTTAAAGTTTAACAATATTAAATTATTTTCACTATTAAAACTTAAATTATTACAGAATACTTGTCATTTTATTGATAAATGTGAATAAAAATCAACAGGGTTTTGACACAGCACTCACAGCAGCCTTTGGAATACAATAATTAAAGTTTTCTCGCTTCTGTTCTTACAATTATTTGTCGATAAAGCTGGTCCTAATCAATTTTATCAACTTTAAATTGGCTAATTTTCCTCTCTGTCAATCCTTAAGTGTATTATAATTATATCGTTTTAATTAATTTGCTTTTGTTAAAATTTTAACCAAAAAATGAAATTTATCAATTCTGTATCTTCTCTAGTATTTCATACAAATTATACTTCATGTTTTGATGTATCTTTTTTATACCGGGTGATTTATATTTAACGATGACCGCTGCGATCTAGCTTATAATTAAACAGATATCATGAGGTAATATTTAACAGGATGCGAAATTTTATTGTATTAAAAATATTTAAACAGGTTTCAGATATCTGCAACAATTTTCTTAAAAATTGCAAAAGGAAAAATGAACTTGTTTTTTGATTAATACTTAATTATTTGTTTATTCCGTTAAATATTTTCATGGCAATTTTCAGACGTTTTGAATTTTTATAAACACGAAACAAATATCTGAAATCTGTTTTGATTTTGTGAAATATAAACCTATGCTATATCACTAATAATAAGCGAGATCTCAAACGTTGCACTAGAAATTGAATGGCCGGTTGCGCCTGATCGGTTAATGCTTGCTTGGCGATTTAGGATGATTTCACATGTATTTGTTTTACCGCTAACATAATGGTCGATTTCGATAAATTAAACTTTTATATTCCCTTATAATTTACAAGTAGGTACATTAAAGCAATAATTATGAATCTAATTAATTACTTTTAAATTAAACACTGAATCGTGTTCAACGTTTGGCAAAAGTTTCTGTGTACATCAATCGATAACTAGCTTCGTAGTAATTATAACAGACCGACAAAGAGAGAAAATACGACTAACAACCTGTAGCTATCAATTAATAGTTAATAAATATTCTTACATGCTTTACACCTGATTTTTTCAATGCAAGGGGAGAGACTATTAATTTTTAGTCAATCCACATATAAATTAAATATCTTCTGGTTGTAATAAGCACCCTATACATATATTATACACGCCTGTGAGTCGTATTTCAAACAGTGCAGTATGCGCCGTTCAGAAAACTAATTTTATTTTTCTAAATTACAGCAACAAATTTATCATCAATATTTATTCGTCTGGAAATTAATTATCTCCGGGACATGAAAGTGCAGTTACGTGTTATTAATACTAAACACATACGTATTTTAACATTATTTAGTCAGTGTTTGAGCTATTAACAGATGTGAACTATACCGGGTGTAAATGAAGTGTGGTACACCCCCTTTTTTTCTTTAGTTTTGATTTTAGATAAATGAAATTTTAGACATATGATATGTGCAAAAAACCGGGTTTTTTGAGCCGTTGCACACATTTGTTTCACTTCCGGTTTCGCCGGAAATGACCCAAACTTTGTTATTTTAAATGGAACACCCTGTATATTTTTACATTTTTGGAAAGAGGAAGCGATTTTGGATACAACTACACTATTTTGGTTAATTTTTATAACCTCAAATAATTTTTGAATCGAAATTTAGTTTTTTATTAAGGGTGCCGTGACCTGCATAAATTGATTTTTATTATGTAAAAAATTGTCCAAAAAACGTTTTTGTAAATTTTAAATGATATTTTGGTTACTTTAATCGGCTTTGAAGGTTGCGGAATCGGTTTTTTGACAAAAAGCCATTTTTTTTAAATGGAACCATACTGGTACTAGCGGTTATTTAAATTAAGCATCTTCTAACGAATCCATCGATACCAATAACTTGTATTTTTATTAAGGGTCTATTTCAAAAATCCGATTTCGCAACCTTCAAAGCCGATTAAAGTAACCTAAATGTCATTTAAAATTTACAAAAACGTTTTTTGGACAATTGTTGACATAAAAAAATCAATTTATGCAGGCCACGGCACCCTTAATAAAAAACTAAATTTTGTTTCAAAAAAAATTTGAGGTTATAAAAGTTAACCAAATTAGTGCAGTTGTATCCAAAATCGCTTCCTCTTTCCAAAAATGTAAAAATATACAGGGTGTTCCATTTAAAATAACAAAGTTGGGGTCATTTCCGGCGAAACCGGAAGTGAAACAAATGTGTGCAACGGCTCAAAACGCCAGGTTTTTTGCACATATCATACGCCTAAAATTTCATTTATCTAAAATCAAAACTAAAGAAAAAAAAGGGGGTGTACCACACTTCATTTACACCCGGTATAGGTATTTAAAAAATAATAATGACTGTTTTGTCTATTGCCAAATTTAATGTTTCCTTAAAGCAGATTTGTGAACAAAATATCACTTACACTCTGCGTTCCTTAAAACATTGCTATCACACCAATATTATTGTCACGTTAGTTTCTAAACCTTTCTAAAGCCCTGCTCTCTTTTCACTTGTCGATGCATGTACTGCACTGCAATCGTCATAAACGTAAATAATTGATGAAAAAAACGCATTTATAACTTATATATAGATATAATAAAAATTCATGCATTTTTGTCATAATCCACTTTTAAAACTAAAACTATGAAAAATGTCTCGTTATGGAAAATCAGAAGTCGCAAACACATTCTTCGCCCACAATTCTTCGCCTCCACAATTCTTCGCCCACAATTTTTCGCCGCCACAATCTTTCGCCGCATGCAAGCTTTATTTGTCAATGTGGTTGTTTTTATTTATAACGTAATTTTTACAGATTATTTTACATTAGCCTAAAGTCGTTTTTTGTATATTAATACTTCTTCTTTTAATGTTATGTTTAAAACTGCAACATAAATAGCGTATGTTGTGATTTTTAAACTTGTTTATGTTTTTATAAAATGAATTAAAATTAAATTAACCTAACCCATCCTAGCCTGACCTAACCTAACCTAATGTAAAATAATCTGTAAAAATTACATAAATAAATAAAAATAATCACATTTACAAACGAAATTTGTGATATATGCGGCAAAAAATTGTGGCGGCAAAGAATTGTGGCAGTGAAGAATTGTGGCAGTGAAGAATTGTGTAGGCGAAGAATTGTGGGCGAAGAATTGTGGGCGAAGAATTGATTGTGGGCGAAGAATTGATTGTGGGCGAAGAATTGTGGGCGAAGAATGTTCCGGACACGGTTGTTTAAGCAAAATTGTCGTAAAGTGGGGTATGGCAGTAAGCTAAAAATCGAAATAAAAGTGGTCGAATAATCAAATCATAGCATCATTCGATAAGTACTAGTTTAGCTGCAAAATATGGTGTAACATGAATTCAAGATTCTGACGTCTTAAGTTCACAAAATAATCTTAAAAAGTAAAAGATTAATTTTTGGTAATAAGGAAAATGTGTTATAGCCTATAATAATTGATTTTGAAAGGTATTTGAAAAAAGAGGTTTCTCTAAATGTAATATAAATTATATAGCACATATTGCAGATGGAATTCTGGAAATAGCAGAAACAATGCTTTTCGTACTTATTTTGATATACTTATGTATAATCAAATGCTTTTAATTTAAATTCAAAGTTTTGTGAAAATGAAAAACTTGTTTACTCCAAAACAATTGATTAAAGAAATATTGTTTACTTATTGATTCGCTCTCGTTATTATGTAACCTTGTCATGAACGAAAACAAATGAATAAAATATTGGTTTAAATTAAATGGACATCAGACGTGTTGAATAAGCGCAGTAAACCTTGATCGATCAAGCGAAAGATCCAAAGATAATAACCTTATACACTTATTTATATAAAATTCATGAGATATAAAAGGCGAACCAGTGCTTTTGGCACAAATTAGTTCCTTTATCAATATTTAGTTGATTTTTTAGTAAGGTGTGAAATTCGTAGTGAAACAAAAATAGTTTTGTTGTTTGTATCGGTAGGAGATCAGCATCTTTAAAGTTTGGTGCCCCCTGTATCCTTGATGTATATTTAATGATTGTTTTTCAAGTTTATAGTGGGTGTGTCGACTAATGTTTTTAGCTGACTTATGTTCCATGGTCATTGGTTGGAATAAATACGTGCCTTAAGCCACCAATCGTTGTCTAGAAGAATATTAACATAAATATAATGCATACAATTTGTAGTTACCAGTTCCACATGTAAAATATCCAGCGCATTCTGTTACAAATGAATGCCTGTATTGTGTGACCATAAGCGTAAGCACAAGTTATTTACTGCGAATAAACATGAAATAGTAAAGGAAAAGTGTAATTTTTAAAGTCCGTCGAATGCACAACATTAAAAGATTTTATATTAACATTTAGCCATTTTGATTGTCAAAACATAAACCGTATATCTGGCTTTTTTATTGGCTTCTCTTGAACAACCATAAATTTCCTAGTTCAGTTTTTCCATCTAAATAAATCTATTTTAATCAAACAACTTTTTTGAATTGCACTTTTAATTAAATATCAATAGTTGCGTCCTCTCTTTTGTAAGTTTTGACAAAATACTTATTAGATATTCTGACTAGGACAGGCAGATAGTAAAATACGCAAATGTGTTTTATAAAAAGGTAAAACAAAAATAATGAATCAATAAGGGCAAATAAAACTTATCCATCCTTTGAATTTTATAAAAATTGTAGTATAAATAAGTGTGATTAAAAAACCACTTCTTTTAATGAAGAATCTTTTGTAGAAATGTTGGACCAGTTCTGAGACTCTCGCCTCTTTGTCAGTAGAAGTCTTGTTTATATACTTACCAATATGCTGTTGTAAATTAATAAGTAAGATTTCTACCAACAAAGAGACGAGAATGTCGAAACTGTCCTAACAATTTACAAGAGATTTTTTTTTGAAAAAGGATAAGTGAATTTTAAATAAACCTGTTTAAAAGAATAACTATAATAATTTAAGCATTTATTTAAAAAAATAAATTATTAAAGTAATTAATAGAACTGCATTGTAATCCTTTTAGTTTGAATTACGCCAATGTTATCTTCGTAAAAAACTTTATTGTTTTTTAAGAAGATTTCTAAAATATCTTGATTATGTCATTTAGTTCGAATACAACTTGTCCATTTGGTACATTTTGCACTCACATGTTTTGCCTCATATTATGTATGTAATTTGCATAAGGGCTGATCAAAATTTAATAATTTATAGGCCACACACTAACATTGGTATACAGTAGATAACCAAAAATAAGAATATATGCAGCATATCAAGTTATTTATCGTAAAGACAGTTTATTAATGATGCAATTTAAATTTTAAACGCTATTTTTACTCAATCTTTATTGTTACAGTTGATTATAAGTCGTCGATCAATATAACTAAAAAGCAGATACCATACAGAGTATTTTTTAATTAAAACAAAGGGGTTTCGTCAATGGTTCATCTACTTATATCAATCATTTTTTGTTTAATACTAATAAATCACAAAATTTTAATTTACCAAGAGTATAATTAAACGAAAATTAAAAGCGTTAGTTAATATCGATATCAGATTAATATAAAAAAAAAACGTGTGCTAGTCTCTAAAGATGCCATATAACTGTCAACAAAGGCGATTTATGAATATCCATAAATAATTCAATTCCTTTATAAAAAACGCAATTCTCGTAACCAATAAATTTTTGCTCGATGCACCTTCTATAAAATAATAAATCAAACATCATATTCTCTAAACCTGTATTTTACACATCACACATGATGGAGTGTTATATCAGTCCATCGTAATTACATTTTTCTTAACCATTCTCGGATACATACAACGTTTCCATCTTCTTTCACGCTACACGCAAAATAAATTGGAAGAGGAACGCAACGTTGTAAATAGAAACGAATATAATTTTTTTATAATATAAAATATTTAGGGTTAAAACGTTATGCGTATATGACCTGGATGTTATTTATTACATATTAGGTGTAAATTTCATGTATATATAATTACATATTTGAGGAAAATCAAAAATATTAAAGTTATAAGTAACAAAAATGATAACTTAAATAATTATATGAGTAGTTATCGATTTTTCACGTGTACATTATGTATACAGGGTGACAATAATCTACATGTGTCATGTGTTGTATGGGTAACTTTGTTATTAATTATATAAGTACTAGTTATATGGTGGGTTAAAAAAGCAATGTTGGGCAAAATTTTAAGACGAATTTAATGCCATTTTGACATTTGACCTACAGGGTGGGCAAATTTCGATGTTTTCATAGGGAATCTCGGTAATTATAAGACGTATCAAAAAACGGACCGCGCATTCTCGATCTCTTTTTTCGAGAAAAAGATAATGGTGAAAACTAAAATTGGTTATCGTCTTTTGTTTTCGAGTTATCGCCGATAACTCGATTTTCGACTTTTTGTTTTATGGCTGTATCTCGCTCGTTTATGAAAATAAACAAAAATAATTTTGACGTTCTACAGGCACTTTTTTATTAGGAATGCAGTAGTCAATTTTTCAAAAAAAAAATCCGAAATTCGAGTTGTGACAAAGTTGTATTTTGTTTTAAATAGAACCCATTGGCTATCACTTTTTAATTTTTTTGTCATTCCAAATATATAGGGGTTGATGTATTTATTTTCAATAATACGGAGGTTTTTTAGTTTGTTTTTTTTAACAAAATTATAGTAGGCTGTGAAAACAAAAACAAAACAAGTTGTAAAACCTTTTAAAACTCATTTAGTACAAGTTACGAAGGTTTTGTAATTTGTTGTTGTGATAAACATTACAAATATATAAAAATAAATATATAAAAATATAAAATAAAGGGTTTTAGATTCAGAGTAGGTGTCTTATTATTTGCATGTCATAAAAAACCTAGATAAATTGCTGAAGTTGTTGGACAACGTAGACAAATGTCTTTAATTTAGTGACTGTTACTACTAATGTTGGTAGAATTTGTCTGCGTGCTTTGTCATTTGCAATTTATCTAATGTTCAGTGTTATTTTTCTTTTAGAAATTAACACACCTCAAAAAAACAGCATCAAAGTGTCAAATTTACGATAAAACTGACACCAAAGTTCTGTCCAAGTACACCAAGCCGATTAAAACCGGTCGATTTTTAACTGTGTAGATATGCCGAAATACGAATTACTTATTTCTTAATGTTGGAAAGATATCGTATTAAAAAATATAACGAAATTCGGCAATTTTCAAATATTTTTTTAAGATCATAGTAACGAGGCAAAAAAATTAATTAACCTAATAATCCAATAAGCTTAATCAACCGGCATTTTTAACTACCACCCTCAAATCACGTTAATGTTTAAACAAATGAATTAATGGTCTTTTAAAATTTTAGTTCTTACTGAAAACTGATCTGATCCTTATACATCTAAATGAGTCTACCTTGCGAGCTTAATTCCTTCAGACCTAATTTTTTTTCAAAACCAAAAACTACCATTCGATGCACAACCAAAATGTCATACCTAGGGGAGAGTGGCCTAAAATGATCCCTGCGGGCAAAATGATCCCCACACTTTAATTTTAGTACTAATCCTTTTATCTATAAATTTAACACGTCACTATCACTAATTGAGTCGCTTGTGTCAATTAGACTATCGAAAGTGAGGGTAAGATATTGCAAGTAGACAGTAAACAAGAAAATGTGGTTTTTATACATCGTGATTTAAGGTAAGGCCATGGCAGCTATACTAAAAATATCTTGAAAGTCATAGGAATGCTAAATTGTAATATATTTTTCATAAATACATCCGTTTGTCTATAATTCGACGTGTTTGTGAAAAATTCAGGCACGTCTAACATGTTGCTAATTTGATTTGAGTCTAATTATCCACTTTCGGGCAAAATGATCCCCCAACGCAAAGTCTAGCAAAAGGCAAAGACTGCAAAAGAAAGAAGGAAGACGAAGATGAGAGTGAGTCAGAAGTGTATGTAGAATGTATGTAGAAGAGGATGTAGAATGCCTTATTTGTTTTGAAACGTTTCCAAGATCTTCTGCGGGAGAAGGATAGGCACAGTGTGTTAAGTGCAAGCGCTGGGCATATGATGAGTGTGCTGGACTTGAGGATACACCTGCGTTTACTGTGCTGTGGCCCCTTAAGTTCGTAGAAGGGTGTTTGAGTAGTGTTTTATATAGTAGTCTACTGAATCATTCTGTGATCATTTTACCCTACACTGGGGATCATTTTGCCCTACCTGTGAGGGTAAAATGATCCTTTTGCATAGTTTCCTATTATATTAAAAAATATATATTATTTGTTTTTTTCAAACAAAATGGATATATGAATTTTGTAGTCCAAGGTTTACAGGATTTAATAAAAAATGTCTCGATTATTTTTGAATCTTTTTCTACATTTTAGAACTATTTTGGTGTTAGGGGGATCATTTTAGGCCACTCTCCCCTATACTTCGAATAGAATCCAATAGATGCAGATAGTATACTACTTTTCTTAAAAGAATATGCTCAAAGCACACTATATACATGATGGTTGCAGTCACAGTTTTAATATTTTAAATCTAATATTGAAGTAGTAAACCAGTGTACATTATAATGCGCACACAGAATCTGAAGGGCTTAAAAAGGCGGCAAGAAACTCCGAACGTAATTCCAAATGTCAAAAAATGACAGTTGTGATATTTGGGTATGTTATAAAATTTTTATTGTTTTTAGCTTATTTTAAAGCAACATCGATACAAATAAAGTTTGATATGAAGGGTGTGAGGGAAAACAAGGAATGTCAATTTTTATTTGATCTTTACAATTCAATTTTAAAGATTTTAAAGCCTACTATTTTTTTTTGTTCATAGAGCTGCATCAACCACACTTTATTTTACTATGGATTATATTATTATAAATGAGTATTAATCAATGACTGTCAAAAATAATTAATATTACAACTATAATAATTAGTTCAACATTTCCAAATCGGTTAAAAATGACATTCCTTGTGTTCCCCTAACACCTTTCATATAGGTATATGTATGCCTGTTACGGCAGCATGTTGTAAATAAAAAACAGTCAGCAGTAACATGACCCAAACCAACCACCAGATATAAGGAAAGTACTTTATTATCATTAAAGTAATATTTGGAAAACACTACATCACTGAGTAAAAGTTATAGGTTGAAAAAAAAATTACTTAATGTATTATTTATATGCAATTTTGTAATAAAAATCGGTACTTTTTAAGTGTTTTAGTTGGATATAAAAAAATATCATTTGTAAGATGTCATTTAAAAAAAGCAATCTCTTCCACGGAGGAAACTTGTATTGGCTCCCCTTCCCCAAGTACCTACTTGAAACAACTTCAAATCAAAATGCACCAGTCAATGATTTTTTTATCTTTTTAGATATTTGATAATTACATATTATATGAATTTATACATTGTTGGTTGCTACCACAAACACAAACTTCTGACTCAATTTGCGAACGAAAAGTGAAGTTTGGCGCATACGTTCAAAGAGAGCGAATTTAAAATTCACCATAAAAGAGAATGCTATAATTTGATTAAATGACACTCTCTGCAATATTGCCAAAATTACATGTAAAAATCTACATAAGATTTTTTTGTGACTAGATAAAGTTTAGCATACAATTTTTTGATAAAAAGTATATCGTCAGTTCGTAAAAGTTTTTTGAAACGACTGTACCTAGCATGCTTATTCATGTAACACGAATAGTAGCACCAATTAAAGCATAAGCATCCCATGTCTTATTTTAAGCGAATTTTGTTATTTAAGAAATATCTAAACGAAAATGATTCGTAGTGTTATAAAATTATTTACTATTTTTTTTTTTTGAGGACCGTTAACAATTTATTAAAAACGCTTGGCGTCCTCGTTGGGATAACTGCTCCTTTTTACCCACGCCACGTGGCTCTAGGAAGCCCCATTGGATGCTGATAACATGTTTTCTATCATGTGCATGATTGGGATAAGATCGCTTAACAAAAATTTTGTGTTGTCACAAATCTGCAAGATTTTTCGTGTTTAAAACTAAAGAAAACCACCAAAAATTGTGGGTTTATACCGATCGATAGTTAATACTACATTAATACTTAAGCTATTGTTTCTTAATCTTTTTAAGGCGTTGACTTTATTTTTCACAAGGTAGCATATCTAACGACCTAACCTAATGTAATCATATACCACAAATGTCTCCATTTAATGTAATTATTGGAAAAATATTTGTTCCGTAAAGTAGGTAAGGGATAGTAAACAACAGTTTAGTTTTTCGCGCAATGTACATTTCAGTCTTCAGTAGAGTAAACCCGGGCAAAAGTCCGCACTTAACGTTCTCAACTCCCTAAGTAAGTAAGTTTTATGTTTAACTGGTCAACATTTTTTTTATGAACACATTAGACACTTCTCATTGCATCATAAAATGGGTTGCCACCAAAAGTAACGAATTCAAATAAAAATATTTTTTTTATGGTTTGATGTAGATTGGTACTTTTGCCCCACCCTATGGGGCAAAAGTCCAAATTGATGGGGCAAAAGTCCGTTCGCGCATTAGTCTAATTAATATGTTTATATCTTTGACACATTAATATACGGTGTGTTATTTTATAAAATGAAAGTTAATTCTCTTCAAAAATACAAAATAAAAGTTCAGTCCTGTAACAGAATTTAAAAAAATATCACATTTAAAAGAACACAAAAAATATTTGACGAATTAAACAAAAATCACAGGCGAACTCGCCGGTTTCAAAATTTGAGCAACTTTCGTGCCACTAGTTGTGGCATTTACTGCACAATTTAGTCCTCGACTGGTGGATCTTCATATATTTCTTAACAACCTGAGCAAACAATTTCGTTTCCCCTTCTCTCACATGGCTGTTCGTTAAATTATCGTAGAATCTTTCTATTTGGACTTTATTGAAACCTATAATCCTTCCGACGCTTGTCTTTTTGGGCGTTTAAAAGAAAATTTGTGTTGAGATAAAAAAAAAACTTTTGGTCCAGTCGTCTCCCGCCATTTGTGACTCCTTATTAAAATCGTTTACGATGTTATTTTGCGAAGCAAAGTCAAAAGCCAACCGCCGAAATTTTTTCTAGTAATTCCGTAGAACCTTACGTCCATCTATCTATCTACAGTGATCAGCCAAACTTGCTTCGTGATCAGACGTAAATGTGGCTTTGAATATTTCCAAATTAAATAGACGGGACAAAAGCCCGTGTGCGGCCTTTTACCCCAGTCAAGACTGCGGCTTTTTGCCCCCATGCGTGCTAATTACGATAGAAGCAATATGACGGCATCTTTAGTTTAAGTTAGGACACGTTTGGCGACATGATTGTGTAGCTAAAATGGAGGGTGTATATGAAAAAAGTTGCATGCCGGTTGTGAGAGACTTTTAAATATCACTGCCTAATAAAAGATCATCGAAAACTATAACAAGCCAAGCATTTTCACACTTAGCTCATTTAAGCAGCGGTTTAACTGCCGATCAAGCTAGAACTATATGTGTCCATCACAGATAATGTATCTCAACTACCTATAATAAAACCTATTCTCTCTTAACTCTCCAGTCCTTGCTATCCCTAATAGGACTTTTACCCCGGTGCGGACTTTTGCCCGGGTTTACTCTAATCATAATAATTGTTACAATTGTTTTTTTTTTCTCGAAAAATTATATTATCTTTACGATCCACCGCAAAAAAAAACTGACGATCCACCTCTGGATAGTAAAAACGTAATATTTTTTTATAACGTTCAGTTTCTTTCAACCTGATCGATTATTTGTAACGCAGTTTTCATTATTATATAACCACCACTCGTAATTGATCGATTAAAACATTCTTCTTCATTTAGAACAAGTTGTACTAGTTTTGCATGTACGTACTTACTTCTTTACTTCATTCCCATGGTGTAATGCCAATACAATATTTTTTAAACTGCTATATTTAATTTTTTTGCTGTCAGCATAAATATTGTCTACTTTTTAAATACATTCATTTTGTTAATAAAATCATCTAATTGTTTATGTACAAAGGCACGTAGACAAATTGTTTAATAGGTGTTAATTAAGTGCTAACTATTCACATATACAAGATTGATAAATTCCGTTTAATTCCTGATCTGCCTTAATTTGTTATTCTTTTAATAATTGATTAAGTGTTTTCTTACATCAACAATTACGCACCATTAACTAAAATGCCAGAAAAATTGCTTAACGGAACCGGCTGTTTCATTTTGCAGCGCCTAATGTTTTACACATACATACTAACTTATAACAATTTACGCGAAGTATAAACTCATAACAATATAATTTCGTTTATGGGACAACTACTTCAAATGTGGTAGTAAATATCCTTTTTTACGTAATTGTTATCATAAAGCGTCAGATTAATCACCTTATAGGTGTCTTTAAATTGTTAGCTAATGATCATTAGCAATTATAGTAAACTAGTATATAATCAACATGATAATGGATATGGCCATTACCATACCGATAGTGTTTTTAAATTGCCTGCATTATATACCTACTGTATAACCAGGTACTTATAACATTTATCTGGCGAAATTGTTTTGAAATTCAGTTTTGGAAGTCAATAAAAGAAAATATTGAATGTTAAATGTTGAAAAGATAGATGGACATAAAGTAGGTATACAATTTTTACAGCTACAAACCCAGACTTTTTGTTTAATTATGTAGTGGAAACTTAAAACATTGTTAATGACAAAATGACAAAACTCGAGTATAAAAATTAATTAACATTCTGATCTTAGTATCAAACTTTTTAGTATTAAGATTCATTTACAAAACTAAAAACTCTTTAAATCAACGCGTTTCATGTACGTACCTACATACTGAAAGAAAAAATAAGGTGCTTGTATTATTTCGTGAAATATGTGCTTAAAATGAAATGGAACAAAAGTAACGCCAATTGTTTAATAAAATGGACAATTAACTCATAATACTGCTGGTCCTGGATTTTAGATGGAATTAATTTGAAAATGCGGTTTATAAATTATTGTAAGTCCTGTCGGTGATTGCCATATAATATAATTTTAATAAAACCGTGAGTCATTTAGTGTATTTGACTCTGCAAGCCCAACGGTTGAAAACAGGACATGAGTAAAACTATTTATTGTTATATTCTTATATTATAACGCTATTTTCCAGATTACACTGAACGTTACCTAACACTAAAAATGTTTATTTTTAAATGACCTACATCAAATGACACGCAAGCGGGAATATCACCTACTACGAACTAATCCAAAAATTTGTATATACGTAAATGTAATACATACACTAACGCTATCCTAAAAATGTTTCTGAAAACTGTTTTTCTAAAAATAAGTTTTTGCTCTTTTTGCATATTATATGCATAATCGTTTTTACATTATTAAGTTTATTCATAATGTTTTTTAGCTGATCGGCATCAAAAATGAATTGGTGATACTGATCTGATTTTAATATTTTTCCTGAAACAAAATGTCATAAACACAACATGAATGCCAACGACTTAAAAGCCAGTCCTAACCATGTGTATTTTATAAGAATAATTTAGACAGTATATAAGTTGTTTCCGGTTGGAACCGCGTCGAAGGTTTCTTCATAACCGAAGTTTCGTCCTTCTTTATCGGAGACATCTTCAGGGTTGTTGGTTAAACAGCACAATAACTACATTATGTAAAAGAAAATACCAATTTTAACATTAATTGGTTAGGATGTAATACAGTTTGTATTAATTTTTTTATTTGTTTTTCAGCAACACTATTCTACATCTTATTCAATTTTGATACAAATTTAATAAATTCTAACCTGTTTTTTCTTTGGTCCGACTGAAACATCAAATTTACTTTACTGTTCTTTTCTGACAAATCTATTCTTAGCGTTTAGATCCTAATAAGATACTTTATACTCATAATGCTATTTTGCCTACGTAAAACGTTTTTTTCCCTATAAATTTAGAATAATACATATCCACAGAAGCTACTTACTACTGACGTGGCCCATTCTAAAAATTATTCATTCATCACATAGCTAGTCCGCCCCTGTGGAGTGTTATTTGTTATATTGTCAAATAGAATATAAATATACAATAGAGAGTATTTTCGACACAACTCAATAGATCAGTGATTCTTAACCCATGGAGTGCGACCCCTACGAATAGAAAAAAACGAAAACAAAACTATTTATTAAAACAACAAAAACACAGTAACATAAAACACCTACCTACCGAAAATGACAGCAGCCACACATACGATAGGTTCTTAGTGAGCCTAATCGCTAGTGCTCCGGATTTCAATGTATTTCTAATTGTATGTAAGTTTACATTAGCAAAAAATGTACTAACAAAAATACACATTGTTAAAATAATATACTTAGTCAAATGACAGTTGCGAAATAAAGACAATAGAGCGTTTTGATAGGAGAAAACGATAACAACAATTGATGCAAAAAGAGGAGTGCAATAAAATTTGATATAAAAAAGGGGGGCACAAATACAAAAAGGTTGAGAAACACTGCAGTGCAAAATACGTTTTGCTACAACATAAATACAAAACAGGTTATTCGGTACAGTAACTCAAAAAGTTATTGCATGTTTTTTAAATATCAAATTTATGATCACGAAACAATTAAATACACTAGTTTCCTTTCAGTTATTGGCGTAAATTTTATCTAGAATCCGGAAATTATGGGGGCTGTGAATTATTAAAGAGAAAAAAATAGTGCATATTTTAGTTATTCTTGGTTCATAGGAATATAATTTATGTTTATCAGAATAATATATTACGCAATTACATCAGAAGAAATAAGAAAGCGTCATTTACTTATTTTGATATTATTTTAATACTTTTTTAAACATACATTTATTTATACTTATTATTGTTTAAATATTACAAACCGATGAGCCGATTTTCTAATTTTAGTAAGTTTAAATGGCAATTTATACATTTATTGTTTTTTTTTTTGTTTAAATGCATATTTCAGGGAACACTTTTATTTTTAAAAACCTTATAATTTATTATTTGTCGACGAATGAAAATATTATCAGTGAAAATATTTATCCATTAGTATATGAAAAGAAAAACACTGTTTAATCAAAGGTACTGCTATTAAATAGAGAAGTTATTGTGGAGCATTTTGTTACTACTTTTTTATCCCAATACACAAACAAACAAAACAACTTTCAAGCTGCATAAACCTTAACCAATCCCTCATTTTTTGCATGTGGAGAATTAAGTTGTTTTAAATATGGCATTTGTTTTCACTTATTTATGCATTTGCATTGTAATAACTGAAACAAATTATATTTGTACTTTGTGTCGTAGCAGTTATATTTCCATATATTATTCGTTTGTTGTGGTATTTATATTTGAAAAAAAACAATTGCTTAGAACGCAATGGAATGCAACGTAGAAACTAACATAACACCGATATAAAGCTTTATGCGGCTTGTAATCGAATATAATGCATCACTGAATAAATAGGACATCAGTAACTGGTCAAATAATACTGATATGTACAAGTACTCCGATTTAAGCAAAACGTTTTCTGTTTATGTTGTGTTATCAACAAATATTACTACTCCATTTAAATTACAAAATTTACGTGCGATTAATCTGTCTAATATCTTTAACACTTTTAAATTATTACATCGCTAGTCGGTAGATAATCGATTCTTTGTACGTGTGCCTAGCGTTTTTGCGTCCTTACTTTTTTATTTTTCATCTTTTTTATCCATACTTATATAATTTCTTTTTTCTAAATTCTTGACTCGTATTATTACTTACAATTTTCTTTATTCATGTTTACGTTTCTTGCGTCATACATTATGATTTAATCATTACTAGAAAAAGCGATCGTTGAGTTACGTAATTGTTTCTTTAAAAAATGTCCTAAATTCACTGTAAACCACTTCATAAACTAATATCATTTGTTTACTTATTCGAAGCATGTGTGCGTTTGCGTGTACTTTTAACTCGATTGTCATATAATTTATATAAAATTTACATGAATATATCTTTTTTAAATTGCATACCTATTTGAAAAATAATATGTTAAATCTTAAGTTAAGTTAAAGCTATAAATATATTTTACCTTGTTTCTCAAATTTGTGTGAGGAACGGTTATAAAAAAATAAGGTTGTTCCGTTTTGTTTTGTTGAATAGATTACTTTCTTATTAGATTTAAAAAAAAAAAACATATTTTGTTATAATTTCTGATATGGAGTGACATGGTAGAATTCATGATTTTGTTTTCTCTTCATTGGAATAAAAATTCAATATTAAATTCATAATACCTAAATAATATTTTTTGCCGATATTCAATAAGTACAATTTATTTATTTAAATTGTAAAGATAGAGTATTTACCTATTTTAAGTAATGGAAAGTCGTAAAAAGAATACGTTTTGTAAAATTCATAAACAAACGTTTTCCCATCAAAAGTTTCATAGATATCGTTTCGTTAAATAGATAAAGCATAAAAAAGTATTAAAGAGTGGCAAAGTTTGAACATATTCAATAGAAGCATAATTTAAAAATCGGATTTTATTGAAAATCTTTGTTTTAAGTTTTAATGAATCTCGGTAACCGTAATAAATAGCGAAAAACGGACCCGCTTCCTCGATCTCTTTTTTTGAGAAAAAGTTAATGGTGAAAACTAAAATTGGTTATCGTCTTTTGTTTTCGAGTTATCACCGATAGCTTTTCGTTTTATGACTATATCTCGCTTGTTTATGAAAATAAAGAAAAATAATTTTGCAGTGGCGTAGACAATTTTTCAAAATATTTTTCGAAATTCGAGTTACGACATAAAGTTGTATTTTTTTTTAAATAGAAGCCATAGTTGGCTGTGGCATCACGAGAAAGAGGATTTCTTCCATATTCCAATAATATATATCATGTGGGGTCGATTTATTCATTTTCCTTACATTATAGTAAAAATTAGGTAAATTTTCGTATTTTATTATTTTCTAGTAGTAGGCTTAAACATATACCTGGTTAAACAAACTGTCTCTCGACGCCCTTGTATTTAAAGTTGTTGATTGATTCGATTTTCTTATTTCTAATTACCACTAAGCGAATTCAGTTATACAGGGTGTGTAAAAATTGGCGGAAGCGCTACACGTGGCGATGTTCTTCGTAAAATTCTAAGTAAAAAATCTTGAGACGAAAATGTTGTACCATGCTTGCTGTGTCTGCAAGAGGTCCTCAAAGTTTTGACATTTAGTCCTTTAATAAGCGTTATTATTTAATACTTGCAAATGAAAAAGCTGCAATTTGGAATAAAAATAAATTTCGAATAGTATTTTTTCCTAGATATTGTGTTCTTCCTTTCAAAAATTGGTGTTGAAAATATGTAAATCACTAATTTGAATGAAAATAATACATATGGCAACATTGTCATTACCTGTCATCTCTGTTTTTCTCGTAATTATTTCTAGTTTGTGTTTTACGATACCCGAAAGTTTGCAGCTATGTTTACGAACTGAAGACTTTTAGTTCAAACAAAAATTGTAAATACCTAAGTAAAAATTGCTGATAAAAAAATGTCCAAACGCAAATCAATGTATGCAATGTTGCCAATTTTTTTTTCTTTAAATGGTTCCTGAGGCCATAGGAAGCATGGTACAACATTTTTGTATCAAGATTTTCGACTTAGAATTTTAAGAAGAACATCGTCACGTGTAGCGCTTCCGCCAATTTATACACACCCTGTATAAGGTTATGTTGGATTTATAATCTGTATTTAAATTTGATTTATTATTCGACAGTGTTTCAACTTTAATCATGACAACCAAATTTTCATGTCATATTTGTTTTGTAAATTCTTAAAAATAAAATCAACGTTTTGTAAAATTTTGCGTCATTAAATAAATTAAAAACCGCAAAAAATTAGATTATTTTTGATTATTACATTAAACATAAATGTTTTTTAAAATTAATTTAAATAGATTAGAAAATTATTAAAATTAAAATGTGTTGAATCCGATAAAATCTTACAAGTTAAAAATACTCCCAGTTTTAAAAAATGTTCAAAGTGCCGCACAGATTGCGTATTAAATGAAATGAAATTTTAAGAGCCCAGGTCCAATACATGTGCACAAAAAGCTTTCGTGTATATACGTATTATACGTATATAAGCTGAATACGTATTCTGCGTTTCAGACTTTCAGAACAAAAAGTAGAACGACAAAATCGTTCTCTTTAAATGTCATTTTATTCACTTAAACAACCAACTATATATTCAACATTGCAAATGAGATACATTGGTTGAATATACACGCAACGTGGAAATTAACCTGGAATTGCGTCATAAAAATAAAAAAATTATTTCGTTTTATTGTCGACAGAAATACAGTGTATAATTACAAATGCATAATATTTAGAAGTAAAAAATATTTGATATTCCAGTGTACAAAAATAATAACCCTGAACTCCGAAAAACTCCATCATAAAAACAATTTGTTGTAATGTCACAAATTTATCAAAAGGAAGGTGTGAAATATTTGTACACATATTTGAAAAATATATTTGGTTTACATTTACGTGGATAAACTGTAAAGTTTGCCTATCGATATAATTTATTTAGTTTAACTTGGATAATATACTTGCTGATATGATGTAGCGATTGTTGTTTTTTTTTAAAGTAAACAATAGAGTTAATATTAAATATTTAAACAATTGAATGTAATGCGTTATTCAATTGTACAAGCAGGGTATGGGAATGGTGACCATTTTGTCTAACTTTTGGTATAAACTGTACACAAGATGTCGTGACCGACTGTTGTGTTTCGTGCATTTGTTTCCCATGAGTGTACATCGCGTGTGTTGTATACGTGTTTAACCATTTTTCTTGGCTCAGTATGTCAGGTTTCTAGGAATCATGAGGCTTTGTGAGAAAGTCCGATTTTTTACTGCAGAATAAACATACACTATGGCCTTCGACTGTTTCAACATCCTGAGTTATTAAAGTACGATAAAAAATTCTTTAGCTTCAAGAGTTTAAACTATTTGGAAATTTTCATAAGTAATTGTATTTGAAAATAAAAGGATACATATTAGAAATTCCTGAGCCATAATTTTATATAAATTAACAAATACTTACTGTTTAAATCAAATGTGTTGATAAAAAAAATCAAGTCAGTTCAAATTTAACTAGATATTTTTGTTTTAGAATTTCTAGTTAAAAAATACGAATATTAATATATTATGGGCGCATATTACGGATTGTAAACAGTCAGACAAACACTAAAATTCATTAACAAACATCCATTTGAACATTACTGTATCCTTGATATGCTGAACTCTATTTTAAATCTATTTCTCCTCTTGTTTCAGGGATATGGGGTTAATTTGGATGGCTGATTTCAAACGTTGCAAAGGCTTGTATTGCTGTTCTATCAGTTTAAAATAAAAAGCGTTTGAATTGCTATGTTAACGTCATGAGTAAGTAAGTAGTTATGTAAAATGCATTGATTGATTAAACATGATTAAAAAAATATACGAGAAAATTATTACATTACATTAAGCGAAAAACAATGCAGGTTTATTTGATCATTGATAAGTACTTATATTGATTTCACATTTGTGCGATTTAAGGAATTAAATATTAAAGGTTTTTATCTGTATATTGTAAACTATGTACCCATTAATATATATTATTGTACAATTAAGAAATTTTATACTGTACTATATAAGTCTTACCAATAATTATAGTGCGTTCAACATTGTCTATAATTATAAATAACAGTCAATATAAAGTTTTTGTATAGTTGCTAAATTTCGATTTCTGTTGAATCAAGCGAAAAGTAATTGTATGTATATTGTTTGGTCAACTTCTTACAGGAATATAATCGTGAAACAAAAATAAGATATTTAAACTTCCATTCGAAATGCAGCTTTAAAACAAAACTTGCATCTATCTTTTAAAAATTCGTTGTTTTTCATATTTCTAAAATTTCTTATCAATTAAGTATAGGTACTTAATAAATTAAGCAAACTAGGTACACATTTTTAAAGAGCTTAAAGCTTAATTGAAATTATTGTCTTTAATGGTCTTCATGCTTTTTAAGAATATGTTATGTCTTATATTTAATAAGACACTAAAACTTATTAATGTAACTGCATGGAAATATTGTTGGTATTTAAAAAAAAGTTACGAAAAATTGTATGTTAGCGGTGTATTTTAAAAACGACTGTAATTAATATATAACTGTATTATTATCAAAAGTTAAGACAGTTTGTGTAAATTAGTTAAAACCGAAATATTCTACAATCTCATCGACAATGTGCAATTGATGTACATACACATATTGTAAAATAAATAATATTGTAAATGTACTAACAATAATACTATTCACGTGCTAGTTAAATAAATTAAAAAGATAACATTATGTACGTTTAAATTCAATTCAAATTAAAGTATTGTATGTACAAAAGGATGTTCTTATTATGTTAATGGAATAACTGAAAATGTTAACTTTAAATATTACTTTTTTTAGCATCTTGCCGTTTAAAAAAATGAATAATTAAGTCTGTGAAAACGGTTTTAAGATTGAATTTAATAATTATGTGTTTGCTTTATTATAACGATGTTAATTAAAAGCCACAATCTTCGGTATGATATTAAACCTAATAATGATTATAATAACAATAACAATTTTATATAATAATTACATAGCAATTTCTCGTACATAATATCTCGACGAATAATTAATGTTTTAGAATTAAGTACTGACAGCAATGTAAATAAATCTTCTCAACTTAACATAAATAATAGCGTCCAGTTTACACTTTCCTTTTACAATTCTACTCGATTAGATGGATAGAATTCAAAACAGAAGAATTCAAAGGAAGAACTACAAGAACTATGGAAATGGTATAGCCGCAAGAAAGCTTGGGAAGACTGATCTACTATTATTATAATTATACCTCTAAGGCAATCCCTGTCGGTTTGTCTGGATCATGGCCTGCTCTGATCTATTGTCCGTAGTTAATGTATATATCAAAATATTCTTTGGCGATATCTTAAAGCCTTCTAATACTCATACTTAACTAGCAGGTAAAAACTCAAAAGCAATATCAGTACAAATATATTTTATATAGGTACCTCTTGGACTTAGTACATTAAACAACATAGGTACCTATATTTGATTATTTGAAACCAACAGTAATTTAATTTGAAACAAACAAAAAGCACACCATTGCAAAACTATTTTAAAAATTGTTTTAATCGAATAAAAACATTTTTTTAAAATACAAACCTGAATAAACAGAAATTGTATTATGTACTAAATTATTCAAAGATCCAAAGTGCTATTAAATGATTCATTTTATTGTTGTCCCAGACAACTGTTGCAACATTTTTTCATCGGCATACTTCATAAGCGAAAATTATTTCTATTAGACTCATCATGTTCATAAATTCTCATTGCTTATGTTACAGTATTATTTTAAGGGCCATAGAATATCTTACGCAGTTTACCTATTTTTGTCATAACCATATGTTATACTACATTGTACATGTGTTATCTGCATGTGCAGTTTAAGTTGAAATGCGTTATGTGGTGCTGGTTATATGTAGAAATGGTTTCCAATTGGTTTGTTTTAACCACGCCTACCACCCACACACAATAAATGGTGGACCCCTTTATACTGAGAGCACCCTAAAATAAAAGCTTCCAACCATAAGCCCTTCAATAGGCATTTGTTACTGCAGTTTGGGTAAAACTGTTTTTTTATTTAACAATTTAGTATCTTAAGCTAACCAAAAATATTTGAAAATACGTTTTACTATAGATTTCAATGCCTAATTGCAATAAACACGATTAATAAGTTTAGGCATTTCGTACGCTCATCGGCATATATTTGAGAAACACATGAAATATATAGTGATAGTAATATAATTTTAAGTTTTGTATTGTTAATAGATGAAAATAGGTATCAGAGTGTGTGAATAAATTCAGTTTAAAGATTTGATCACCGCTTAAAAAATTGTATATTTTTCATTTCACTTATCCCAAGTGTATATCTTGTCATTTTCTGGTAGCTTATGCAATTCGTTTTTTTGTAGGTACATAGGTAGGTATATTCAATTAAAGTTTTCTAAAAAAAATACAGATCAAATTTAACAAAAACATTGTTCGCTAGAGCAATTTGATGAACAAAAATTGATTGGCTACACCTTAACAAAAAAACAAAAAAACTAACATACCACTATTTACTATTACGAAAAAAGTACATTTACATTAAGTTACTTATAAGATTACAAATTAGGATTACAGGATTACTGCACAACTTTTGATTTGGTAAATTATCGTGCCCATTAAATGTCAATCACAAAATGTTTTCGACAAGTGATATTTACAAAAATCAAAATTAATAGCTTGTTAGAGAATTTGTGTACAAACATTTGTAATTTTATCAATAAATTGTTCTTACAATAAATGCGTTTTATTCAAGACAGTAGTCTTGTTATCTCCTTTTTAACAATTTCCTAACTAAACAATAAAGAGTTTTTTTAAATATTTATGCAAATTTATTAAAATATTTTTTTTGCTTTAAATAAAAAGTAATTTAAAATGCAAATTAATAAACAACTTCACGTCATTTTGAAATATGTTTTACAGCAGCCGATACGTTTTTATCGTTTACAGTGTCAACTATTAAAATATTAAACTTTTTAAAGTGTTCAAATTTAGCCATGTTCACAATACTACAATAAACAGTTATAAAACACAAAAGAATACACGGATTTGCTTAAAAGTTTAGAAATTTACTTAGATATGACGTTCAATTTTTAATTAATTGTAAGCATCAGTTGTTCACGAAATCATGGCAAAATAGGATAATATTTTTTTTATTCGGTTATTATGCTGCAACACATATAAAAGCATATATTTTTAAAAAGCTAAATAAATGCTCTTTTGAAAAAAGGCATGGGGGCATGGCCTACTAGAGTCTCTCTTTGAAAAATATTAGAGTAGGTACTTCAGATTTTAAAAGTCAAGGTTGTTTAAAATTTTTAAAATTAAGCATACATTTTTTTTATAAAAAACTAAGTAACATTTAATCTTATTTTTACTAGGTAATACAGAAGTTACAGTAAATTTTCAAAAACGATGAAATTTCATTTTTTGTCTGTAGTGCCAAAATGGAAGCGATATAACAAATCTCATTACACGAAGTTCTTTAAAAAAAAAAAAACAAGAGATCGATATAAGATTTTCGTTAACTGTTATGGTTACCGAGATACTCCGTAAAACATTCAAATTTGGTCCATACCCTGAACATTGCTGTTTGCAGTTAAGTTGACTGTAATTACATACAAATAAGACTACTGCTGAATTCCAACATCCATTTAGCTAAGAAATTGAATATAATTGTCAACGACAGAGTTCAGAACCTCTTGCTTGATACCGATCAATGAACAGTCACGAAACAAGATTATGACGACAAAAATGTGCAACTGACGATAATTATATTTTTAGCTACCAACTACAGTTTCTAGAATGTCATGAATTAGAAATTATTTTATTATCTACTGCATCTAGTCATTCACTTTCGAGGACGTCGTAATTCACGACTTCTACAGTAGCCAAAACTCAAGAAGTAAAATCGCTTTAAAAATTGTAATTACAAACAGCAGTTTTTTTAGGTCTAACAAACAAAAATTGGTATAAAATAAGTAATGTAGTTTATTCGACCAAAAAACATTTAAGGGAGTTTTATGTTGGAAAGCGCCGAAGAATATATTATTGAAAGGAAATACCAATTTAGAACCATAATAAGGATAACTTGATAGAAGTTCTCTTGATATGATTTTTAATTTTTTCCTCAATTTTTATTAGTCATAACAATACGAATATATATTGATCACCATTTACAAGTTGTCCCAGAGACTATTACTACCGCAGTTACCTCTTTAGTGTTAGAAATATGGCTGAATGGTGAAACAAGTTGCATATAATGACTTAAAAATATATACGAAATTTTGAAGTGTAAAAAAATGGTTTTATTCAAATTTTTTCAATGACCCCACTATGGCTTAAAAGCTATTGTAAATAGTCTTAACTTCCAAAGGCACGTAAACATTTGAATAAGTTAATTTTTTAAAGAAAAATGTCAAGTGTCGTAGTCACTGTAGTAAACTTTTTTTTTGCGAAAGTGGGAATAAGTATTGATATTTCTTTTTGGTGTGAGAGTTGATTTTAATTCGCTACTTCATTTCGGTTCAAAAACAAAAAAATTGTTAGTAGTAATGATTATAACGATTTTTCATAAAGCTAAAATAGTATCTGTTGTCATACGAAATGTTAAATATTTACGTCAAGTGTTGCAACGCTTATACGGTTGTTATGTCCAGTGACGTAGCCAAGGGGGTCCAGGCGTCCGGACCCCTCCCGAAATCGATGGTCATTCAAAATTATCGTGTATATTTGAAATTATGAAGTTTTTCTACGATTGTTGTATACCTATAGACACTTGAAACAATGTTCGGACCCCCTCCGAATAATATCCTGGCTACGTCACTATTATGTCCTATGGTTATGTCTACGTAGAGGTGACAAAACGAATGTGGCAATTTCCCTAGGTATTATGTTGCTAAAATAACGCTCCTTTTGGCTATAGTTAAAGCAATGCTATAATTCTATTAGTTAAATGGAAAATAGTCGTTGTACACTCTCATTAAATTGTTAACATAACTGGAAAGAAAAGAAATAAAAACATATTTTGACAAAAAAACATACCCGTGTCGTTTAAAAAAATGTTGAAAAAGTCCATCTTTATATTTAAAGTAAAACCTTGGATTGCGAGTAACTTGGTCTACGAGTGTTTTGCAAGAGAAGCAAAAAATTTTAATAATTTTTAACTTGATAAACGAGCGAGGTCTTGCATTACGAGCAGTACGTATGCGCTTTATCCCCAAAAGAAGGCAAATGCAAGTGTCACTGAATAGGTTCCTTGTTAAAGTCGCAAAAAAAAGATTCCAGTGGGCAAACAGATACTTAGCAGTGATTCTGAGGGACAGTAAAAGTCGTCCTACACAATAATTAATAAATTCGATTACTTTATACCTATTTATTCTAAATAATATAAGTATAAATAAGTATTTTGTATTAAGTAATCATTTTTATATGAATATTTTTGGGTTTCGGAACATATCGTCTGAGTTTCCATTATTTCTTTCGGGGAAATTTGCTTTTGGATTACAAACACGTTTCGGAACGAATTATGCTCGCAAACCAAGGTTTTTTTTGCACCTACATCAAAAATTCGATTTTAATCTTATGCTATGCAAATTTTTCACCTTCAATTATATTTAACGTTTATTTCTTACCTCTAAACACGAACAATATAATTCAGGTACCTAGTAAATATCTGTGGGACACCCTTAACTATCAAGAGTATTTAATATAAAACATAACTAAAACTTACAAATTCCTACTTGTTATATGTTAAATTTTTGTGGTTTTGATTTTGAAGTAATAATGCAAAAATCCGCTATATAAAAATCTGCAAAAAAAATTTAAAAAGTCCAACGTAAATATATTTTCAACTAGGACAGACAAAGCCAGCTGTAAATGGTTAATTTTGGATAATTTTACGTTTATAATTAAAACACAAATATGTTATTAAGTTGAGTTATGAAAATATGGACCTTTCAATTTTAAATGGCAATCATAGTTGGCTATAGCGTTATAAATAATATTAATTTATTAATTCATTGAAATAAAAGTTGCTGTCCCTATGTAATGTACGATATGTCGTTTTTCATAAAAGGAGAAAAATAGGTTAAATCATTTAACAGTTACCTAAAAAAAATTCTGCTTGTCGTTATTCAAATATATTTTGATTTGCACGTTTTATCATATTACTGTTTTTTTGCAGTTTTTTTTTAATTGGCAACACTTGTTAAGTTTTTACATCATTCAATTTCTTATGCAATTCTGTGTAAGTTCCTTAATTTAATTTACTCTCTAACTCTTATAAATTACAAAGTTACGTGTGTATGTAACGAGGTAAATAATAATTGTCCTCCTGCTGTGCACATCTAGAACAAGATCGGATATTGAATGCAAAATATAATACTAAACCAAATTTATTTGCTCTTTTAAACTGTTACGATGTGTAAGATTATCGGGGTGTTGATCACCATGAAAATTAAACATGTCTGCTTTTGCAGTTGGATTTGGTAATAATAATGTGATGGTTAGATTTTGTCTGTTCCCGAAATGACCCGTAACCTTTGTAAATCGAGCTTACAGGTTGAATATATCACCCTGCCCCAAGCATAGTTATTACTCTGTCTCGGAGAAACATTACAAAAATCAAAACATATAATCAACTTAAACCATATAATCGGCTTTCCTCTATCTGTTGCGCTTGGTCCTTTTAGCAGGTTCGATTCAATGTTGTCTACACGTATTATATGCGTTTTTATTTCTTTCACGCCATCTTTCATATGAACAGATAGGGGATACGAGTCTTTTATTTCTCACACACACATAAAAAACGTAAAAATACGACAACCTTTTTTATTAATGCAACTTATACGGATTGAGCTTTCCCACAAGGTTAAGTCTGAAAGTTTTTGCAACTGTTCCAATAAAATCGTTTAATTTTAATTACAACAATTTCTCATCAGTGCTAAGATACTCGTGTTGTATTGATTGGTTTTAGTCGAATGAACAAATCTGTAGTGAAATTGCTATGTATTTTAAAATGCACATAACTTTTGATAGGCAGGTGCATATTTATTGGTAGATACATACTTCCACACATACATACGTACTAGGGTTTCTCATATTTGACCATTTTGCTTGTCCCGGGATTCCGGGAAGAAATCGGCCTTTGTCCCGGGATTTCCCGGGATCCCGGGATGTAATAAATTATGTCAACATTTTTAAATAAATAACCCAAAAAATTAAGGGAGCGGTTTATTACTTAAAAACAACTCCAAGTCATATATGTAATACATTTTGCTCCATGATTATTACAAATAATTTAATAATATTGGTGAGAGAAACATACATTCGGGAATTATGACCTTTCTATTGCAATTTCATATTTATGAATACAATAATTTAATTTTTACAATGAATTTTTGTAATGTGATTAAAGTCAATTAGTCTTTTTCTTAATTTATTAACAAAAAGTACTGCTGCATAAAATGCTCTCTCAGTCTCTATTGATGTAGGTGAAATTGTCTTGAGAGCATCTAGCAGCAAAGAAACATCGTTATTATCAATAAAATTTCATTTATACGCTATTTTGCTTTGAATTATCAGGGTACACAAAAATAACCTGTAAAAGTATTTTGAAGATATTAACTTTGTAATGGAGACCGGGCTTCTTTGCGCCATACTAAAAAAAAAATTATTTTGAAGTTTTTCCATAATTTACTATTAGTAAAGACATTTTAAGCATAAAATTCTGATAAGTTATAAAAAATAAACGAAAACAACACTTTTTTAAAATCCCGGGAATTCCCGGGACAAAAAGCATTTCCCGGGAAATATAAAATAGCTTAAAATGGACCGGGATCCCGGGAACCCGGGATCCCGGGATCCCGGGAAAGAAACCCTAATACGTACGCACATCTATTAAAGAGCGGAATAGGTAGAGTGGCTATATTATTATCAACTCAAAACGATGATATCTGAGTGACGGGGTTAATTAAAATAATGTCAATACAAAATTAGTAAAGAAAACATGTTTCATACAAATAGATAAAAACTATTTCATGTACTTCTATTTTTAATTCTTGCCTCACCGGTTATAGATTATCGATGAATAATACGTAAACTATTTAAGAGATTAGTTTGTTAATAAAAAAAGTTTAATTAAAATTCACTTATCTTTTTTCACATGATCTCTTATAGAATTGTTAAACCCGTTTTGAGACTCTCGTCTCTTCGTCAGTAGCAATCTTATTTATTATTTACACTCACGATCACGAGCAATAGCCGTAACAACGCTTATTGTTGATAACGATGTTCATCAAAAACTACATTGATCAGTTGAATGTAACGTTGTTATTAAAACAACGTCTAACCGTTTTTGACTATTGATACAAAAACTATTGTTTAAAATTAATTGTGCCACTTCAAGATGGCTTATTATAGGTTATTTTCTGTATTTAATAATTTTACATTGTCTAAGCCTATTAAATGTTTTGTGTTGTTCAAATGCTTCCCGACTGCAGATTTGTTTGGTTTAATTTTATTAACCTAATGTGTCCTTTCACGCGAGTTTTAATATATGTTCGGTTTGACCTATAACAACACGTAACAAGCAAAATTAGTTTTGTAAATTCCTTCATATTCCTAAATAATTTTTTCCTCGAGAGTCTTTATAAAACAATACACAGTTTTACATGTGGCATGTGGTGTAGCAAATAATAAACTATAATATAATAAAATAATTACAAAAAGTCAATAGACATTTTAAAACACAAAAATTCTTGTACCAATAGAGATAAAGGGTATATTTTATTTTAAATAAGAGTTATTTTATTATTGTTAATTTATTTAATTAAATCAGTATAGTATTAGATCAGTGTGTGTCAATCTTTTTGAACTTGCCTCCCCCTTTTCCACATATTGTTTTTTTTTTGTACTCTCAATGCTTTTATGCAGTGGCAACTAAAAGGTCCTCGAATTGTTTTGAAACCCGTCTCCTGTTTCACACTGATGATTTTAAAAAAACAACCTTTAATTGTTTTTAAATCTGTCCCGTTTTACATTATTGATTTGTTGTTTTAATAAATAGGTTTCCTTTCCTGTAGATATTTGGCGCCCACCTTAGGGAGCGCGCCCCACAGATTGAGGACCACTGTATCGGATTAAAGTCGTCAACGATGATCGTTGCTACGACAACTTTTAAAGAGATAAATAAATAAGATGCAACTGGAGAAGTGTCTTAAAACTGGTTTAACGTTTCTACAAGAGGCTCCTCGAAAAAGAAAGACTAGCGATTTTCAATAAAACTTATTTTTATAACATTATTTCGTTTTACCTTGTCGTAAAATTTTAGTAAAGTTACAATTTATGCACTATTAACTTAAAAATATCTATAATTTTAGATCAAGGGTTCCCAAACAACGGCCCTCGGGCCGAATCCGGCCCGTGAAGGGTTTTCATCCGGTCCGCGGCCTTTAAAAAAAAGTTTAATACCTACTGCTAATGTCACATAGAAAATAACTACAAAAATAATTCATGATGAATTATTAGCTTCGCAATAATACGGAGAAAACATGATTTAAGTTATTTTTTTGTTGCCAGGCAATAAATATCTACAGCTCCTTCAAAAATTTGCAAGAAAAATGATTGCTGCATTACGTAGTTAGGTACTTACATCTGCAAACAATCAATTTTAAGAATGAAACAAATTAAATGAAAAATCCACTCAAAACTAATCAACCCTTATTTGCATAAATTTCTTAAAATAAGTATTAAAAATTTGTCACCACATATCGATAGAGTAATTTAGGCAGCAACGAATCGATTGCCTAGTTCTCATTAGGACTATTTCAATTATTGATTGTTATTCATCCTAATTTTGAGAAAACCGATTTGTTAAATTTTGTAAAAAAATATTTTTATTAGGTATACCTATAGCTGTTCAGTTTACTTTATTATTAAGAAAAATCTGTTTGTTTAGCTGTACTTGCGTTATTATTCTGGTTATTTCGTATAAACTTTTTTTTTTAATTCGGCCCTCTTAGCACTTTCAATACCCCTATGTGACCCTCCTCTTAAAACGTTTGGGGACCTCTGCTTTGGATGATAAATCACTTAACTTATTTGTAAGTTATACATGATTCTACTTTTATCCATTTTTGAGATTTTTGTCTGCATCAGTAGTTTTTTTTTTGTTCAGATCAGGGGTTTGGAGCGGAGCGCGGAGCTGGAGCGCGGAGCAGTGGAGCAATGGGTTTTTGCCCGGAGCGGGAGCGGAGCCCGGAGCAAATAATTTTGATTGCTCCACTGCTCCACTTTACTATTATAACCTACAATTCTTTTTTTTTATGAATTATTCTCATGGGTATAGGTAGTATTTAATAAAATTATAAATAAACTGAATTACATTTTTTTGAAGTAAAATTATTATAATGTAACTTTTCTGAATATTAATTTTCATTATTTTGTATTTGAATTTTGAAAAATTTTAAAGAACTTTTTTTTCTTTTTTTATCTTTTGGAGATTAATAATTTGTTCATTTATTTAACTTCACTTGTTTCTTAGGGTCAAATATTGTAATTTTTGGTCCATTTCCACATATCTCATAAAATTTTAACCTTGTTTTTAAAAACAAATTTTTAAATAAAAAAACTTATTTTATTAATATTTGGAGCGCGGAGCTGAACTGGAGCAGGCATCTTGATGCCGGAGCGGAGCTGGAGCGGAGCAAGTAAAAAATTGGACTGCTCCAAACCCCTGGTTCAGATAATTGATAATTTAGTGCTGAGAAATTTTTCTATGTTTGTATTTAAAATAAATCACTTAAATAATTGCTTGTTTTTTTATTAAAACACTAATTTTAATCTTATTTTATTTTATTTTGTTAGTAACTTATTTTATACGAAATAATAAGTAAACTGACCGTTTGGTTAATCCAGGACGTATCACCTAAGCAAGGTTGAAGAATGTTTCGTCGTACAAATTATAAAATGATCTGAGCTGTTTGTTCAATGTTCTTTATGTAATTAAATTGTTTTATATCTCGGGTTTAAAAAAAAAAGTAGAAAAAGGAAAGTACATTTGACAATATCTTACAATTATCTGCATTTAAACTGTATTCCTGGTTTAATAATATTTTTTGCGGGTAAACAAGTTTTACCTATTTCAAAAGATAACTTAATTTCTATTCTAGAACAGTTGTTTAGGACCAATTGCGTCAGTAGTCAATTTTCAACAGTTTTTCTTGGATTAAGGAATTCAGTTGAAATGTCCTATTAATATTTATATATTAATATCTTGTTTTCAATTATTTCGGAATGAAAAATAATTTTTGTGTTAAAACGATTACGTATAAGGATACTTACTTCTTAAGAAAAGAAAAAAAAATACTTTAATAAATAAATGTTCAATTTAAAACATCTGCAATCATATTATTGATTAAAATTAAGTCGGATTAAAAATATTAATCTTTGATAAAAATTGCCAATTGTCCTGGCGATCAGTTATCTGAAACCATTTTAGAGAGAACGTCATATGTCAATATAATTATAAGAGTTTATGTAGAGATAAAATTACATCAAGAAAAGCTAGAAACAAATTCGTTTTTAAAAGTAGTTAAAAAGGATCCAAACAAATCTGACCAAAAACGTTGCGACTGCATGTTAATAGAGAATCGCCAAATGTTTTAAACATTAACCCTTTCAGCCCTGACTACTTTTTTATTAGAAATGCCCGTATGCCGGGCTATTTTAGACGTTTGCGGAATCGTACGGCCTTCGTCATTGTACCAAATTGTCTTCGGCAAAATACGTTCCTCGGTCTCACTACTCGAATATTATACGTAATTATCAACACTGTTAGAAATAAAAACGCATATTCAATTTTATCTGTTTATTTTCAAAAAATTGTAATCAAAAAAGTTTGTTAGTAATTACGTTTACAATGATAAATTTCGAAACAGGAAATTATCAAATTGTCTTCGGCAAACTACGTTCCGCGGTCTCACTACTCGAATATTATACGTAATGATCAACACTGTTAGAAATCAAAATACATATTCAATTTTTTCTGTTTATTTTCAAAAAATTATAATTAAATATATTTGTTAGTAATTACGTTTACAATAATAAATTTCGAAACAGGAATTATGCAAAGAGGAGCATTGCAATCCTTGCAATAATACGACGTTCTTTTCTTTTATCATGCTTACTACAAACAACGCATCTCCTAACTTTTTGTTTACTTCCTTCTTCCGTTGGAATTTTACTAAACTGTTAAATAAAATATAATAATTACCTTTGTATTTTAAAATAAAATCAACTATAAGCACAATAAACACGTTAAAACTGAGACTGACTAATGCACTGATATGCACGCGAGTTTAAACGATTTTACACGAATCTATAGAGCCTAATAAACGTATTTTAACCTATCAAACGGACGCGTACGGTGTTCGTCGTCTAAATATAATAAGTTCGAAAAAACACGGCCTTCGGCAGTTGGTCACAAAATTTTATTGCGGAAATATACGGTCTTCGGGCTGAAAGGGTTAAAAGATCTTCGAACTCTCAGATATTTATCTTATTTCAACAACGTGGTTTTTTTTTCTTATCGCGCTTTATTTAATTGCTTTATCTTACAAAACTGTTAGCGTGCAACGGTTGGCTAGCTTTTAATATGATAATTAAAAATCATCTC